>APFE030740890.1:190629-226040 GCA_000404065.3 Pinus taeda | reverse complement strand
AATCAAATTAATAAATTAATAATTAATAAACATATTAATAAATAATAAAATTAATTAATTAATCTTTTAACTAATTAATCAGATAAATTAATTAATCATCTAAACAAATTAATGAATTAACTAAACAAATTATTTAAATAATTAATTTTATATAAAATTAATAAACATAATAATTAATTCAATAGAGAATAAAATTAATTAATTAATTTATCCCTTTAATCTTATTAATTAACTAATTAATAAAACAAATTAATAAATTAATTAAATAATAATAATAATAATAATAAATGAAAAGTTAATAAGATAATGGCTGACCAAATTTCATATATCTTTTCTTAAAAACCTATATATACCCTAAATAGAGCTCTTGGATAAATCATTAAAATCTAGTGAATATCTATTGACGCATCCCCTCATGATGGACTCACTTGGTAGTCTGAAACGTTGGGTTCACAAAACTCTATAACAGGTCATTCCTCATCTATAAAATGATCCTCACCTGTATGGATTCATTATTTAACTATAGCATCCATGCTCAACTTGCAACTAGTCACCATTGGGTTGTTGACCGATTTGCAATCCTCCATCTGAAATATCTTTGGCATTTCTTTGATATAATTGGTTTGATAGATTAATATGCCCTTGTCTTCCTGAGATATCTGAAGTCCCAAGAATAAAGTCAACTCACCAAGAAATGACATCTCAAATTCACTCTACATATTTGATGCAAACTTCTTGCTTAACATGTCATCATTGCTACCAAAAATAATGTCATCCACATATACTTCAATGATGGTCAAACTGTTGTGCTCAAACTTTACATAAAGGTTGTTATTGACGTTTCCTCTCTTAAATCCTTGTTTCTGCAAGTACCTATCAAAACAGGCATACGAAGCTCTAGGATCTTATTTGAGACCATATAATGCCTTCTTCAACCTGTAAACATAATCCTTCTTGTCAGTGAGCAGGAATCCCTTAGGTTGTTCTATATATACCTCTTCTTCCAATTCTCCATTCAAAAAGGCTGATTTTACATCCATTTGATACACTTTGATCTTCCTTGAACATGCATAGGCCAAGAACATGTTGATGGCTTCCATTATGGAAACAAGAGCGAATATTTCTTTGAAAGCTATTCCTTCAACCTGTGCATACCCTTTATAGACCAATCTTGCCTTGTTCCTGGTAACTTGTACATCCTCATTCAACGTGTTCCTGAAAACCCACTTTGTGTCAATGACATTTTTTTTCCTTTGGTCATGGAACCAATTCCCAAGTATCATTCTTTTCAATCTGATCCAATTATTCATTCATATTTATTACCCAATGTTCATCATGACTGACCTCTTAAAAATTGCTAGGCTCATATGTGGCTAAAGAGTGCAATATGTGCTTGTTTTGGCATGGGTAGTTGTCGATTTCTTCTAATTCCTATGCCTTCATTGATTTCCCCAATAATTATTTCATGTTTCTTCTTGATTGGTAGTTGTTTCCTCATTTGATTGTGCTTGCTTTGATGCTTCCTCCTTGACTTTTTCTAGTTTTGCCTCTTGTGTCTCTGGTTTGCCTGAATATGAGCTTCCTTGTTCAATCTTTGGTCCATGAGCTTCATCAAATGTTACATTGATGCTTTCAGCTAGTACGTTGAGTCTCTTATTATAACATATGTATGCTTTAATTTTGCATGAGAAACCAATAAAAATGCCTTCATCTACCCAAGTGTCAATTTTTCTTGTTTTCTAGTTTTCCCTTTTAATGTAGCATTTGCTTCCAAAGCCTTGAAAATGTTTGACATTTATTGGTCTTCCCCTCCATAGTTCATACAAAGTCTTATCACAATTGTTTCTAATCAATCCTCTATTCAAAATGTACATTGTTGTATCAACTGCCCTAACCCAAAATTTGTTGTCCAATTTTAAATCATTCAACATTGTTTTGGCCATTTATTCTATCATTATATCTTTTCTTTCATCGAATTCATTTTGTTTTGGTGTCCTAGTTGCAGGAAGTTACCTCTTTATTCCATGTTCCTCACAGAAGTGTTGAAATGCTTTGGACATGAATTCTCCACTTTTATCTGATCTCAAACGTTTTGTCTTCAAAATAGTTCATTTTCAACCATTTTGTTGTAGATTTTGAAACATTCAAATGCTTAAGACATCTTGTTCAAAAAGATGATTGCTTTCATCCTAGTATAGTCATCAATCATTAGCATGAAGTGTTGTTCACTATCTAGTCCTTTAGTTTTCATCGGTCCATATAGATTAGTATGTATCAATTCCAATGATCTTAACGTGGAATTTTCCATGGTCTCGAATCGAACTCTTGTTTGTTTTCCATGCTTGCAATGTTTACATATCAAAGTTTATATGTCCCATATGTTTGTGCGAAAACCGACTTTCATCTTCTTTTGCTAAGAAGCAACCTTTGTCAATAGTCTCGTCCAAAGTGTATATGTCGTTTGGAGTTCTAGCTGCAGTAGCCACTAGCTTTCCAGATATCTCTCTTCTTATTTCACATTTCTTTGAGGCAAAGAGCATTGTATGTCCCTGATCACACATTTCACTTATACTTAGTAGACTATGATTCATATTTTCAATAAGACGCACTTCCTTTGTTATAGCATTGTTGCCTCCAAGCTTGACAGTGCTTGTTCTTGTAACGTTTGCAAATCCATCATATTGTTGCATCCGTTCCTTCTTTTAGAGATATGTATTTATTCCTATCTCCAGTAATATGCGTTGAGCAACCACTATCAACATACCATACATTCTTCTTTCTTTGAGCTTTTAGGGAAAGTGTGCATCTCTCAGTTTTCTTCCTATATACCTGAGCATTTTGATTCTGCTATGATTCCCCTGGGGGAGTGGTTAGTCTGTAATATTTAGCCAAATGTCCAAAGTTGTTGCATTTACAATATTCTACTTCATTTCTCAAATAACTAAACATCTTGTAGTTTTGTGTGTAATCTACCCAATTGTTTTCAGGATAATCATTTTTGACAAACCTTCCAGAGTTGCTTCTACTCCTATCATATGCCTCGCAATTTATGACTTTATGTACAAAATTTCCACATGAATAACAGACACTAAGAAAGATGGTTTCATCCCTAAGAGGATGATACTTTATTTATGGAATTGTTCACCAAAACCTTCTTGTTGATCTTGATCCTAATGTTTTGTTGGGAAACATATTTCCTTCTAGATAGATCCTCTAGTAATTTCTACATAAGATTTTTGTCCATCTCCCTCTTTTGTCATGGAGGAGGTCGAGCCTCTGTAGCCTAATTGAACGTTTTCTCTTTGTGCTTCCTTTTGTAGAGAGACTATCTCTACTTCTAGGTCTTCCCTTGTCTTGTTGCTTTCTTTGAATTCTCTTTTGAGTGATTCTTCAATTTTTATGGATTCTTCCAACTGTACTTTAAGGATATTGATGGTTTCATTCGATTCGTCATTCTTCCTATTGTTTCTTCTAGCATGTTCTTTCACTTCTTTTAATTTAACTTCCAGAAATTTTACATTTCCTCTTTCAACCTTAAGATCCTTTATAACTCTAACCATCTCATTTTGAAATTTGATCTTGTCCATCTCTTCTTCATCTCCTTCTTATTCCTAAGGAGCTTCCTTCTTATTGTCCCTAGCCATGAATAACGCTCTTCTTGTGTCTTTTACTTCATCAATATCACTCTCTTCTTCATATGAGGAACTGTCTTCTTTAGAGAAATTTTTTTTTCTAAAGCCTTTCTTCTTACCTTGCTTGTTGAATCTTCTTTGACCCTTCTTCTATTTCCTATGTGCTTCATCTTTGTTTCCAAAGTTCTTATGAGAACATTTGGCTACAAAAGCAATCTCAACACAATTGAAACATATTAATGGAAGTTTACATTTGAACTTACTTGTTCCTCTTTTCAACTTTATCAAAAAATTAGCAATTTCTTCATTTGAGTATTTTTCCTGGTATTTTTGGATGTTGTGAATGTTGTTTCTCAGTTAGATGGACTTTCTTGTTCTTTTCTCATTTCATATGCCATAATAATTTCATGCAATTAGTCCATGCTAAGCTTTTCTGAATCATATCTTTCTTCTAACATAGAGACTTTAGCATCGAATCCCTTTGGAAGAGATCTTAGAACCTTTCAAACAATTACCTTGAATTCCATTGGTTCTCAAAATGCTTCTATAACTTTCACTATTTCATCAACATAGAGAAACTAAGTTGCAATGTTTTCCTCATCGTTCATTTTTAGTTTCTTAAATTTACCTCGGTTGGTTTAGAGCTTGGCCTCCTTTACCTTTTTGTCTCCTTAATATATATTTTGAAGCTTGTCCCAAATTTCTTTTATTGATTTACAGTGCATTATTTTGACATATATAGAATATGACACCCCTGTCATGAGGGAATTTTTCTCTTTACCATGGTTTTCGTAAACCCTTCATTCATTATCATCAGAAGGAGGAGTTGTAGGTTCTATGCATTCCATCAACATAACATTCTAAACATCAAATATTTGTGCTTGAGGATATGCCTTCATCTTTCCAGTCCAAAATTAAATTCCTATTAAGTACTAGAATTCCAGACTTATTCCACTCCATGATCTCCTTCCAGCTATTAAACTGTTCGTGAAGGAACCTACTTCGATATCAACTGTTGGGAATACTAAGAGGGGGTGAATCAATATTTCTAAGAAATTAATATTTTATTAATATTTTCAAATAATTAATTGATCTTCAACATCAAATCAAAACATAAATAAGTAGTAGACAGTAGGCACGAGAATTTTTAGGTGGAAACACTTCCGGGAGAAAAACCACCAAACACTTCTCTAATAATTTATGAATATAGTAATTCTTCGGCTCCAACTGAAAAAAGAAGCCACAACTCCTTAGTACTCTGGCAATGCGTTAAATTTTCCAACTCCAACTAGAAGGATGCTTCAATGCCTTGGTTTTATTAGCCAATGCTAAAAGGATTCTCCGACACCCTTGCAAGCTCAAGCTTGCCCTAGCAGAACCCTACCACCCTGAAGTGTTTTTAGGCTTCAACCTGAATGTGAATTCAACCACCTACCTAGCACCACCCAACCACCCTAAAAATGATAATGAATTTCATACACTATTGTGGTCTCTCGTAAGAGGGACAATGACCCACATACAATGAACATATTTCTTCTAACTATTGTGGGATTTTGTACCAGGGACAATGACCCACTTACAATAAATTTTGATATGACAATAAAATCCCAAAAACCATTACTACAAAGAGTGATACCCTTATTCAAACTACCTTCAACTAATCAAACACAAACCTCTTACTACAACTATACAAACCTCTGAACCATACTGTAGCAAAATTGTGACAAAGATACACAGGCAAATCCGCAAATCTAACTTCTGCACAATATGTTGTGATGAAACCTTACTTCTACAACCAAATACACAACTACACCTTTTTTCCCTTTATTTTTCATGACACAAATGCACAAGATTACTTATAGCTACCCAACGAAAGTCTTCAACAGTCTATCTTCATCCCTTTGTCTTGGAAGGATATAAAGTTATGTCTTCAAACAAGACCACTATATTATGGCAGTAAGAATTAATTATTGCAAAACACACCTTAATTGATCACCTTCCATGCAAAAGTATTGTCTTTATGAGCAACTCTGTCACTCGGATGAATATGATTCGAACTATTGCTTGAAATAGGGTTGGCTCAATCTCTGAATGACTTCAATTAAGTTGCCTTATTTCAGAGTTGTAGACACAAGTATGTATAAGAGGTTGAATACTTTTGTGGATATTTCCATAAGACTTGAAATGATCAAGGATCCAAGCTATTGACAACAATGACACTACCCTAATAACGAGTCACCTACAAAACAATATGACTATGACTGCTTTAGAATAGGTCGAGAAACAAAATAGGTCTTGAGCTACTTCAAATTAAAAAATATTATGACTTCAGGGATTAGTTCTCCTTCTCTGCTTCAGGAGTTCATTCATAATTGTGGATTGAGAACCTTGTGTTCATAATCCAAGTTTGAAAGAAATTATAATGATGATTTGAGCCTTAAAATGATTCGCATTAATAAGTAGGCCAAGGCCAATTATTTCAGGATTGTTCTTTGAGATGTAGCAAGAAAAAATGTGTGTCAATTCATTGAGATTGAAAACTCATCCATCTTTTGTTCCAGAATTGCAACTTTAGAAAGTAGGCTATAAGAGATTACACATTAATATCTAGGTCACAATACATTAAAAGTTAAAACATATGCCAATTCATTGAGTTTGAGATGTGACTTTTGTTCCAGAATTACAACTTCAAAAAGTAGTCTTTAAGATAAATCATTTTGGATCAAACTCATCACCTCAATACTTATGATTTGGTTATTTGAGGAGCCTCAAAAGATCGATTGAATTGTGTACAATGATGATGCCATAGAGAAATCAAAAGATCATTATTTCAAAACCCTCGGTAATGTAAGACAACTTCAGAATAGGCCACAACAAACCTCAGTTCTTAGTCTTGAGTTAGGCCGCATATATTTGCTACAAGGATTACTAACTGAAGAGTGATACACTTCTCCACATGTCTGAAATAGGCCTGACTCTTCACATTCTCTTATCCTAACAATGATGACCAAATGGTTGTAAGACTAGTAGATGTATGCTCAGAAGTGTTGCAAATACATTTATATAGATGCTCCACAAAGATAACCCTTCCTTTTGTCCTTTAGAAGGCCAAAACTATAGACATATAGCCAAAAAGACCTTTAGTCTTCCTCCTGCAAAAAAGGTTGTGAAACTGAATCCCATAACAAGAAAATTATGTTATAAAAATCTTGATGATTAGGTTGATGAATATCTCTTCTTCATAATTAAAGTCTACAAAAATCGAACGAGATATCATTGCTGCTTTTTAACCAATACGCCTCCAATTGATGATTTTAATGAGGGTCTAAACCATAGAATACTTGTCACGGAACCTCCACCTGCAATTAATCACCTAATTAATCCCTCAACCAAAGCCAAAACTAAGCAAAACCCTAGCCTCTTGTTAGATAATCCTTTTCTCCACAATGTCGAGTGTAATTGCAAATCTTGATCACAAAAGATATTAGTTCAAATTCATAATTGGAGGTGAGATCTAGGTTGTTTTTTATAGATCTTGGAGATGCTTCATAGACGCTTCATAGGAGGCAACGAGTTCCTATTTTAGAGGGAGATTTACCATTTGAAATTCAAATAAGTTGCAATGTTTTCCTCACCATTCATTTTTATTTCCTTATATTTACCTAAGTGGGTTTGGAGTTTGGCCTCCTTTACCTTTTTGTCTCCTTAATATATATTTTGAAGCTTGTCCCAAATTTCTTTTGTTGATTTACAGTGCATTATTTTGACATATATAGAATATGGCACCCCAGTCATGAGAGCATTTTTAGCTTTACCATGGTTTTCGTAAACCCTTCATTCATTATCATCAGAAGGAGTAGTTGTAGGTTATGTGCATTCCATCAACATAACATTCTAAACATCAAATCCTTGTGCTTGAGGATATGCCTTCATCTTTCCAGTCCAAAATGCAGTTCTTATTAAGTATTAGAATTCCTGACTTATTCCACTCCATGATCTCCTTCCATTTGTTAAACTATTAGTGAAGGAACTTTCTCTGATACCAATTGTTGGAAATACTAAGAGGGGGTGAATCAATATTTCCTAGAAATTAGTATTTTATTAATATTTTCAAATAATTAGCTCATCTCCAACATTAATTCAAAACTTAAATAAGTAGTAGACAATAGGCACGAGATTTTTTAGGTGGAAACCCTTCCGGGATAAAACCCACCCAATGCTTCTCTAATAATTTATGAGTATAGTAATTCTTCAGCTCCAACTAAAAAGAGAAGCCCCGACTCCTTAGTACTCTAGAAAAGCATTCAATTTTCAAACTCCAACTGGAAGGATGCTTCAAAGCCCTAGTTTTATTAGCCAATGTTGAAAGGATTCTCTGACACCCTTGCAAGCAAGCTTGCCCTAACAGAACCCTACCACCCTGAAGAGTTTTTAGGCTCCAACCTAAATGTGAATTCAACCACCTACCTAGCACCAAGAGATTACACATTAATATCTAGGTCACAATACATTACAAGTTAAAACATATGCCAATATATTGAGTTTGAGATCTAACTTTTGTTCCAGAATTACAACTTCATAAAGTAGTCTGTAAGATAAATCACTTTATATTAAACTCATCATCTCAATACTTATGCTTTGGTTATTTGAGGAGCCTCAAAAGATCGATTGAATTGTGTACAATGATGATTCCATAGAGAAATCAAAAGATCATTATTTCAAAACCCTCAGTGATGTAAGACAACTTCAGAATAGCCCACAACAAACCTCAGTTCTTAGTCTTGAGTTAGGCCACAAAAATTTGCTACAAGGATTGGTGACTAAAGAGTGATACACTTATTCACATGTGTGAAATAGGTCTGACTCTTCACATTCTCTTATCCTAACAATGCTAACCACATGGTTGTAAGACTAGTAGATGTATGCTCAGAAGTGTTGAAAATACCTTTAGATAGATGCTCCACAAAGATAACCCTTCCTTTTGTCCCTTAGAAGGCCAAAACTATAGACATGTAGCCACAAAGACCTTCTATCTTCCTCCTGAGAAAAAGTTTGTGCAACTCAATCCCATAACAAGAAAATTATGCTATAAAAGTCTTGATGATTAGGTTGATGAATATCTCTTCTTCAAAAGTAAAGTGTTCAATAATCGAACCAGAGATCCTTGCTACTTTTTAACCAATTATGCCATAGAGAAATGATCAAGGATCCAAGCTATTGACAACAATGACATCAATTCAAAACATAAATAAGTAGTAGATAGTAGGCATGAGAATTTTTAGGTGAAAACCCTTCTGGGAGAAAAATCACCAAACGTTGCTCTAATATTTTATGAGTATAGTAATTCTTTAGCTCCAACTAAAAAGAGAAGCCCCAACTCCTTAGTACTCTAGCAAAGCATTCAATTTTCCAACTCCAACTTGAAGGATGCTTCAATGCCCTAGTTTGATTAGCCAACGTTGAAAGGATTCTTCGTCAGCCTTGAAAGTTCAAGCTTGCCCTAACAGAACCCTACCACCCTGAATTGTTTCTAGGCTCCAACCTGAATGTGAATTCAACCACCTACCTGGCACCGCCCAACCACCCTAAAAATGACAATGAATTTGATACACTAATGTGGTATCCCATAAGAGGGACAATGACCCACATACAATGAACATATTTCTTCTAACTATTGTGGGATCTTGTACTAGGGACAATGACCCACTTACAATAAATGTTGATATGACAATAAAATCCCAAAAACCATTACTACAAAGAGTGATACCCTTATCCAAACTTCCTTCAAATGATCAAACACAAACCTCTTACTACTACTATACAAACCTCTGAACCATACTGTAGCAAAATTGTGACAAAGATACATAAGCAAATCCGCAAATATAACTTCTACACAATATGTTATGATGAAATCTTACTTCTGCAACCAACTACACAACTACACCTTTACTCCCTTGATTTTTCATGACATAAATGCACAAGATTACTTATAGCTACCCAACAAAAGTCTTCAACAATCTATCTTCATCCCTTTGTCTTGTTCAAGGATATAAAGTTATGTCTTCAAGAAAGATAACTATATTATGGCAGTAATAATTAATTATTATGAAACACACCTTAATTGACCACCTTCCATGCAAAATTATTGTCTTTATGAGCAACTCTGTCACTAGGATGAATATGATTCGAACTATTTCTTGAAATTGTAGTAGGGTTGGCTCAATCTATGAGTGACTTCAATTAAATTACCTTGTTTCAGAGTTGTAGACACAAGTATGTATAATAGGTTGAATACTTTTGTGGATATTGCCATAAGAGTTGAAATGATCAAATATCCAAGCTATTGAAAACAATGACACTACCCTAATAATGAGTCACCTTCAAAACAATATGATTGTGACTGCTTTAGAATAGGCTAAGAACCAAAATATGTCTTGGGTTGCTTCAAATAAAAAATTATTATGACTTCAGGGATTAGTTCTCCTTCCCTGCTTCAGGAGTTCATTCATAATAGTAGATTGAGAACCTTGTGTTCAAAATCCAGGTTTGAAAGCAACTACAATGATGATTTGAGCCTTAAAATGATTCGCATTAATAAGTAGGCCAAGACCAATTATTTCAGGATTGTTCTTTGAGATGTAGTGAGAAAAAATGTGTGTCAATTCATTGAGATTGAGAACTCATCCATCTTTTGTTCGACAATTGCAACTTCAGAAAGTAGGTTGCAAGATATTACACATTAATATATATGTCACAATACATTAAAAGTTAAAACATATGCCAATTCATTGAGTTTGAGATGTGACTTTTGTTCCAGAATTACAATAAGTAGTCTGTAAGATAAATCACTTTAGATCAAACTCATCACCTTAATACTTATGCTTTGGTTATTTGAGGAGCCTCAAAAGATCGATTGAATTGGGTACAATGATGATGCCCTAGAGAAATCAAAAGATCGTTATTTCAATACCCTCGGTGATGTAAGACAACTTCAAAATAGGCCACAACAAACCTAAGTTCTTAATCTTGAGTTAGGCCACAAAAATTTGCTACAAGGATTGGTGATTGAAGAGTGATACACTTATTCACATGTCTGAAATAGGTCTGACTCTTCACATTCTCTTTTGCTAACAATGATGATTGCATGGTTGTAAGACTAGTAGATGTATGCTCAAAAGTGTTGCAAATACATTTCGATAGATTCTCCACAAAGATAACCCTTCATTTTGTCCTTTAGAAGGCCAAAACTATAGACATATAGCCACAAAGGCCTTTAGTTTTCCTCTTGCAAAAAAGGTTGTGCAACTGAATCCCATAACAAGAAGATTATGCTATAAAATTCTTGATGATTAGGCTGATGAATATCTCTTCTTCATAGTTAAAGTCTGCAACAATCGAACCAGATATCCTTGCTGCTTTTTAACCAATAGGCCTCCAATTGATGATTTTAATGAGGGTCTAAACCACAGAATACTTGTCACAGAACCTCCACCTTCAATTAATCACCTAATTAATCCCTCAACCAAAGCCAAAACTAAGCAAAACCCTAGCCTCTCGTTAGATAATCCTTTTCTCCACAATGTCGAGTGTAATTGGATATCTTGATCACAAAAGATATTAGTTCAAATTCATGATTGGAGGTGAGATATTTGTCGTTTTTTATAGATCTTGGAGATGCTTCATAGGAGGCAACAAGTTCTTATTTTAGAGGGAGATTGACCATTTGAAAATCAAATAAGTTGCAATGTTTTCCTCATCGTTCATTTTCAGTTGCTTAAATTTACCTTAATGGGTTTGGAGCTTGGCCTCCTTTACCTTTTTGTCTATATTTTGAAGCTTGTCCCAAATTTCTTTTGCTGATTTACAGTGCATTATTTTGACATATATAGAATATGACACCCCAGTCATGAGGGCATTTTTAGCTTTACCATGGTTTTTGTAAACCCTTCACTCGTTATCATAAGAAGGAGGAGTTGTAGGTTATGTGCATTCCATCAACATAACATTCTAAACATCAAATCCTTGTGTTTGAGGATATGCCTTCATATTTCCAGTCCAAAATGCAGTTCCTATTAAGTACTAGAATTCCCGACTTATTCCACTCCATGATCTCCTTCTAGTTATTAAACTGTTAGTGAAGGAACTTGCTCTTATACCAATTGTTGGAAATACTAAGAGGGGTTGAATCAATATTTCTTAGCAATTAGTATTTTATTAATATTTTCAAATAATTAACTAATCTTCAACATCAATTCAAAACATAAATAAGTAGTAGATAGTAGGAACGAGAATTTTTAGGTGGAAACCCTTCCAGGAGAAAAACCACCAAACGCTTCTCTAATAATTTATGAGTATAGTAATTCTTCAACTCCAACTTAAAAAATAAGCCCCAACTCCTTAGTACTCTAGAAAAGCGTCCAATTTTCCAACTCCAACTGGAAGGACTCTTCAACGCCCTGGTTTTATTAGCCAATGTTGAAAGGATTTTCCGAAATCCTTGCAAGCTCAAGCTTGCGTTAACAGAACCCTACCACCCTGAGGAGTTTTTAGGCTCCAACTTGAATGTGAACTCAACCACCTAATTAGAACCACCTAAGCACCCTAAAAATTATAATGAAGTTCATACACTAATGTGGTCTCCTGTAAGAGGGAGAATGACCCACATACAATGAACATATTTCTTCTAACTATTGTGGGATCTTGTACTAGGGACAATGACCCACTTACAATAAATGTTGATATGAAAATAAAATCCCAAAAACCCTTACTACAAAGAGTGATACCCTTATCCAAACTTCCTGCAACTGATTAAACCCAAACCTCTTACTACTACTATACAAACCTCTTGACCATGCTGTAGCAAAATTGTGACAAAGATACACATGTATATTTGCAAATATAACTTCTGCACATATGTTATGATGAAACCTTACTTCTGCAACCAACTACACAGCTACACCTTTGTTCCCTTGATTTTTCATGACATAAATGCACAAGATTATTTATAGCTACCCAACAAAAGTCTTCAACAATCTATCTTCATCCCTTTGTCCTGTTGAAGGATATACAGTTATGTCTTCAAACAAGACCACTATATTATGGCAATAATAATTAATTATCGCAAAACACACCTTAATTGATCACCTTCCATGCAAAAGTATTGTCTTTATGAGCAACTCTATCATTGGGATGAATATGATTCGAATTGTTGCTTGAAATTGTAATATGGTTGGCTAAATCCCTGAGTTACTTCAATTAAGTTGCCTTGTTTCAAAGTTGTAGACACTATGTATACTAGGTTGAATACTTTTGTGGATATTACCATAAGAGTTGAAATGATAAAGGATCCAAGCTATTGACAAAATGACACTACCCTAATAATGAGTCACCTTCAAAACAATATGATCGTGGCTGATTTAGAATAGGTCGAGAACCAAAATAGGTCTTGAGCTGCTTCAAATTAAAAAATATTATGACTTCAGGGATTAGTTCTCCTTCCCTACTTCAGATTTCATTCAAAATAGTAGATTGAGAACCTTGTGTTCAGAATCCAAGTTTGAAAGCAATTACAATGATGATTTGAGCCTTTAAATGATGAGCATTAATAAGTAGGCCAAGGCCAATTATTTCAGGATTGTTCTTTGAGATGTAGTAAGAAAAAATGTGTGTCAATTCATTTAGATTGAGAACTCACCCATATTTTGTTCTAGAATTGAAACTTCAGAAAGTAGGTGTAAGAGATTACACATTAATATCTAGGTCACAATACATTAAAATTTAAAACATATGCCAATTCATTGAGTTTGAGTTGTGACTTTTGTTCCAGAATTACAACTTCAAAAAGTAGTCTATAAGATAAAATCACTTTAGATCAAACTCGTCACCTCAATACTTATGCTTTGGTTATTTGAGGAGCCTCAAAAGATCGATTGAATTGTGTACAATGATGATGCCCTAGATAAATCAAAAGATCGTTATTTCAAAACCCTCGGTGATGTAAGACAACTTCAGAATAGGCCACAACAAACCTCAGTTCTTAGTCTTGAGTTGGGCCGTAGAAATTTGCTACAAGGATTGGTGACTGAAGAGTGATACACTTATTCACATGTTTGAAATAGGTCTGACTCTTGACATTCTCTTATGCTAACAATGATGACTGCATGGTTGTAAGACTAGTAGATGTATGCTTAGAAGTGTTGCAAATACCTTTAGATAGATTCTCCACAAAGATAACCCTTCCTTTTGTCCCTTAGAAGGTCAAAACTATAGACACATGGCCACAAAGACCTTCAGTATTCCTCCTACAGAAAAGGTTGCCCAACTGAATCCCATAACAAGAAGATTATGCTATAAAAGTCTTGATGATTAGGCTGATGAATATCTCTTCTTCAAAATTAAAGTCTCTAATAATTGAAACAAAGATCTTTGTTGCTTTTTAACCAATAGGCCTCCAGTTGATGATTTTAATGAGGGTCTAAACCACAGAATACTTGTCACAGAACCTCCACCTTCAATTAATCACCTAATTAATCCCTCAACTAAAGCCAAAACTAAGCAAAACCATAGCCTCTCATTAGATAATCCTTTTCTCCACAATGTCGAGTGTAATTGCAGATCTTGATCACAAAAGATATTAGTTCAAATTCATAATTGGAGGTGAGATCTAGGCCATTTTTTATAGATCTTGGAGACGCTTCATAGGAGGCAATGAGTTCCTATTTTAGAGGGAGATTTACCATTTGAAATTCAAATAAGTTGGAGGGAAACCCTTTTTGTGGGAGGTTGTCTACCTTGAGGATTAGAATTAGAATTTTTATTTGAGTCCTTGTGACTTATGTATAAAAAATAATCTTTGAATCCTCCTAATTTATTGAGTTGTATAATATGTTGGCCAATGTGAGTGTGCAACATCATCAATATTTTGGGGTTATTTCCCACAAATTATGTCCTTCATCTTCAAACAATCATAACTCATAAACTGTGAAGGATCTCGTGGCGTGCCACATACCACCAGAATCAACTTGATGAGGAGAATCCAATAAAGATGATCTAGACTCAAAAAAAACATGAATGTGGTGTAATTTTGGTCAACAAAGGCAAGGAATCTTCTGGTGTTGTTTGGGTTGACATCAATTATAATCACATTTCAACAGTATAAAGTTCTCCAATATTCACAATTTTTAGGCATATTTAGCTTATTTTATTGGGAATTTTATAGGAAAATGATGGTAGAGTAAACAAGATAATGGAAGAGTGGGCATGGTTGTGGGATTTCATGATAATGAAGTTGTTGAGAGTAAGATATTTGCAAAGGATCACAATAAGAGGGATCCACTCCAATAAGAGAATTTTTTGGTCAACTTATAGCCAAAGGAGAAATAAGTGAACATAAATGCCACACAAGGATGGCCTTGATGTAGGTTTGAACCTACTAGTGGTGTTTACAACGCATCCATCTCCTACCAGCTTAGAGGGCATAAGCTAATCTTGTAGTAGAAGTACCCCCTTTCCAGCCTCAAATCTAATAAGAATTAAACAAAAATTTAGGCATGACCAAATTTCCACCATGATTCAAGTTACATGCATGGTGGAATGATGGCACCAAGGGTTTTGCTCATTATAAATCAACTTGAATCTTCAAAAATTGAATGAGATTTGCAAATTAATGAGAATTATTATTTCCTATGTCATTAAATGCAAGCAATCAAAAGGAAATTTAATACAAGATTGGACAATACCGCCTTGGAGAGTGGTTATGTTGAGTCCTTTAATGATATAATGCATTAATAAGGTTGTGATGTCATAATTAGGTTTTCACAACTGCACTCAAGTAATGAATATCGAGGATCCCATTACAACTCCACTCAATATTGATCTTAACATTGAGATTAATTATAAAATAAATGAATAATAGAGAAACAAAGTTGAAGAATCCACTACAACTCATTTATGATTGGCCTTGATAATATTCAGCATCAAGGAATAGACAATATTCAAGTTAACACTAATATTAAGAGACAAATCTTGACACGAGCAAGAGAAGGTAAATTATTTAATGATTCCAATGCCAACAATGTAGAATGTGAAGACATTGAATTTGATAAAGAAATTGCACTTGAATAGTAGCAATAGACAAGTACATTTGGGGGTTTAAGCAATATGTTGACCTCGTTACACACTTTACAAATGAAAACATGTCCTTTATAGTACTATTGTACTATGTAATGACAAACAACTAAAAGCATTGGTTTACTTAAGATACCATTTAGCTACAAGAGTTGTGACAAACAAAGCTCAACAATTAGCATAATTCATAACCACTATATGCAATATAAGTACAAAGTGGTATGGGTGAATCCATTACTAGGAAACAACTTTTCAATGGAAGTTATTTTTAAAGTTCCCTATCTGTTGAGGTTTTTAGTACATACCTTTATGGAAATTAGATCATTAAGTATCAGCTTGACATACGGTCCATAATACACTTAGTACAAAGTGCATTAGTACTCCTTTCATATCGAAGCAACAAAAGCCAAAAGGACACCAACACTCCACTTTGGATAAGGCACACCGGTGCTCCACAATAGTCTAGAAGTACCAATGCTCCTAGACTAATGCATGGTGATAGCAACAGAAAAGTACATTTTTTCTCTACTTTGGTCTAGGTGCATCGACACTCAAGTTTCCTTGTAGCTTCGATGCTTCTATGGCTTTAGATAATTGGTGTGAGATATTTGTATTGGCACACTGAAAACAATGCCATCAAAAGCCATAGTTTGTATCTTTTTTAACTTATTAAAGAGGTAAGAGAAACTACATGACAACTCTTAAATGGGGAAAATATCTAGCTTATTTCATTTTTAAATTTCACATGAGAGAGGAGGAAGAGGGGGTGGTTCTACATGAGGATGAAATATAATTAGCCAAAATGTAGGGAAAAGTAAAAAGTATTGCAACCATGTAACCTTTAATTTCCCTCTTCATTATTTCATTTATACCGATTACTAATTTTTATTTCTCTTATTTTCCATTTCTTGGTATTGTTCCTCATTTTGTAAGCCAGTGCTAGCACTTTTTTTGGCTTGAGGGCCTTACTTCTCTTTGTATACAACGAAAGATTTGTTTTAGGTCTTCATAGCAACAAATATGGCTCGCAAGTGTCTGGAGGTTTGATCATTCTTGGAGAAACGGGTAATAGAGTGTTGGGTATACATACACTACAAGATATACAGTATCAACAAATCATATGCATGCACTACAAGATATAAAACATTTTTGTGACCTTTCGACAAATAAAGTTGCATCATTGGGATTAAAGTGCTTGAAATTCAATTTCAAAAGATGCTTAATCAAATTTCCATACAAGGCTATATAAGTATTTGATGAGTTTACATACTTTCTATTCTTGTCCCTTCATAAAAAAACCTTGTGGATGAGAGATGAATACATTCTCTTTCAAGTCTCCATTTAAGAAAGTAGTCTTCACATCCATTTGATGAATTTCCCATCCATTATGTGTTGCCAAAGCAAATATTGTATGAATGGTAGCCCATTTTGTTGTGTGGGCAATTGAAGAAACTTTAAGAAAGGAATAAATTTAACACTTGAAAGGGATCGATACCTAGCACTAATAGGAGTAGTTTAAACAATTGACTAAACAATTAATTATGTAGATGTTGACCAAGTGAAAGGAGCACCCTTATCAATTTACCAAGTGAAATATTGAGACCCACGACCAATAGGACTAGTTCTAGTTAGAGATTGATATGAAGAAACCCATAACATATTCATAGAACCAAAGTTATTAAGTATCGAAGGGAGTAGTCTTGAATGATTATTAAATAGGAGAAGGGTTGGATATCTCTTCCGAAGAGAATCGCTTCCCTTATATCCAGGCATGTTGGAGTTTCAATCCATATTTATAGCAATGTGAGGTTCAAGGTGGTGAGAGGGGAATGGATTTGGGAAAGATAGAGGGAAAGAGTGTTGAAAACATATACTTAATTATGGAGGGGATATATGCCAGGGATATGCTCAAAAGGTCAAGCTCCTTCATCTCGTTCATTAGCAGGCATCAGTCCATGACATTATGAGATGCTCTTGAATCCAGGACAGTGTTTTGTAGCCTCTATCAACAAGGTTATGAAATGAGGGTTTATAATTAGGTACCCTTATCTTTTTTGAATTCACTCACTTCCTATTTCCCATATTCTTCTTATTTAAAGTGCCATTTTTGTTCATTTATTCGAGTAGAATCAGAAAAATAGGCGATTATAACTAGTTAGCAGGTGCTTGACACAATAATCCACTCTTGACAGTCATGAAATGAGTGGGGATATAATATTGTGATGCCAATATATGGGTAGAACAATGTACTAACACAACCTATAATTGACCGATCTTTCGCAATTTGGATCTTATGACACGAAGAAAACCAATATGCATTCTCTATCGATTATGTGTGACTTCTCCACCAAATTCCAGCCAATATCTTGTTGCATGCACCTCTATTACCCAAAAAACTAAAAACTTATTTCATAGCTTGAGGGTTTATGCTTACTGATACCTACCTACCTATCTTTAGTCACCACCTCCTTATAATCAATGGCTTTCTTCTATACAAATTTGTTTGCCACAAGCTTCAATTTGTGCTTGTCAAGTGAGCCATTTTATCTTTATTTGTTCTGGAAGAAACACTTCAACTAATTGGATTTGTTTTAGATGGATTATCTACCAACTTCCATGTCCCATTCTTGATGAGAGCATCTCACTCCTATTTTATGGCCTCTTTCCACTCATCAAGAGAAGTAACTTCTTCAAAGGAAGTTGGTTCAAAGTTAGTATATAAATTAAATTCATAATCACATGAAACATCCATATCATATACATCATATGAATTTTAGTTATCTACATCACCTCCATCTTGTCTTGTAGAACTTCCCTTTCCAGTCTTTCCAACTTCATTAGGGTGAACATTTTCAAGTGTTTTGATGAACCACTTCAGTGGACCTTGTTGAGCACACACTTATACTAAGAGGGGAAGGGGGGTGAATAAGCATGAGACATTTTTTACTTATTTAAACATTCATGAACCACAAGAAAACAATCACATATGAGATCTATTAGCTACAAGACATGGAACACAACATTTACATGGAAACTTTTTTGGGAGAAAACCATAACAATTCTTTTTATATATCTTTATATGCACCGACCTACTATTACAAATATTTTTAGGCACCAACCTATTGGATACACCATCCACAATTTGACAAATATTCATAGGCATCAACTAGTGGAGATACCAATCCCATCGCTACAAATGTTCATAGCACCAAGCTACTAGAGGCACCAATCCCCATTATTGTAAATATTCATAGGCACTAATCTACTTAACTGAGTCTACTTGGTACTCCTTACCCAGTAAGCTACTTGATTTTTCCTTCACCATGTTTTCTTGTTGCTTCTACCTTCAACATGTCTGCTTATTGCTTTTGCCTTCACCAAGTCTACTTCTCCCTATACTTGTTGTTTTTATCCTCTTCGCAAGAATGAGCTTGTATAGCATGCCACATATCTAATTTTTAAAATATGGTTCTAATTTTTTACCTAAGGCACTTCTACATGTCTCCTTGGATCTCTAAAAATTTCACAATCTAAGAAGTCCCAGAAAATAAATTACAACAAAAAATCCAAGAAAACATGTTTGCAACTTAATTCAAGATCATTAGAAACCATAAATTCCACGTCACATATGTCCAAACATATAGCAAACAAAATTTGAAATTTTTAATTGAGAAACTGCCATATGTCTCCATAGGTCTTTGAAAAGTTCTTAGTCCAAAACATCCTAGAAAAAAGTAATAGTGAAATGTCAAACTAACATGTTTGAAACCAATTCAGGACTATTCAAAAACCCTAACATCCATAAGGCATATCTCTAAAATTATAACAAACCAAAGTTTGAAATTTAGACAACACGTACCCAAAGATCTCACCTCTATTTTCTCAAATCTCACAATTTAAAACGTCCCAAAACTTAAGTTATAGCAAAAATTCCAAGATGACTCATTTGAAGTATATTTGTGGATCAATCACAAAATTTGACTTCCATAGGGAATATCTCAAAGGATATTGAACCAACGCCTAAAATTTTGACCACATGTAGACAAAGATATTATCTTTATTTCCTAAAAGTTTCATGGTTTGAAACATCCCAACACTTAAGTTATAGCGAAAATCCAAAGTGGGCTTTGACTAATTTGAAATAGATTTTAGGATCAATCACAAACCCTAAATTTCATAGGGGGCATCTCATAAAGTATAGTGAATTAATAGCTAAATTTTTTACCACAAGTACACGAAGGTCTCACTTTCAAATCCTAAAAATTTTACGGTCTAAAACATCGAAAAAAAATTATAGCAAAAAATGACAAGATGACCCATTCACTCCACAACTCACTTTTTGTTTTCCACCTTATTAACCCCAAGAGTATTCCCCAACTTCTCTTGCACACTTTAGATCTCTTTTTGATTGGATGATCTTCACATGCACTCATATATCCTTTATTTATAGTATTTTGTATTCACTTATGGGTCCAACTTGTAAAATTGGTTGGGTCGGCCTATACTTTTCGGTTGGGCTGACCTGATAATTCTATCTTTCATATTTTCTCGTTCCTGTGGAGTTAGAGGGAGTGCCACATACCATTGGAATTGTATCAGAATAATATTTTCAATCATATATCCTATGCTCCTATTTGAGCTATGTATTTAGAGTAAAAATGCCTTCAACAACAAAGTATCCATTCTAGGTGTCAAAAGTCCAAAAACAATATTTCCAATAATCTCCATCTTGCAATCTTATTTGGACATATGTAGTCTCCACATATATTGGACATCAATGAAAACAATATTTCCAACAAACCATTATGAGATAGTCAAATTTTGTCCATTGATAGAGATCATGCTACATTTCCATTGAGGTTCAACCTTTCAATCCTCTTAGTAATGTCATCTAAATTAACTTCATGTTTTAATGAAGTGGTTGGAACTTCTTTGTGAGGGGGAGATGGTGCTTTAAAAGAAGTTTCCATAGTTTGATACAAGATTGGGATCCCCCCCTTCAAGGCAAGGGATCTCATCATCAAATTTGTGATATGCTTTTACATGAGTGAATCTAACCAGATGATCAAGCTGCCACTCAATAGTTTATTCATTCTCAACAAATTCAAGAGAAATTACATCTATGGAAATGATATACTTCCTCGTTACCTCACCATAGAGATGATATACCTTGGTGATATTTGAGTATGCCATGAAGATGCAATTCTAACTCCTCACATCAAACTTATTTCTTTGCTCCCTAGGAACCAAGGCATAACAAGTGGAACCAAAGACCTTAAGATGCTTCACGGCATAAATGTGGGCATATCAAATTTTAGATGGGTTCTTATTTCAAATATCATGATATGGACACTTGTTATTCACATATATTGAACATATAACTACATTAGCCCAAAATATCAATTTCACATTTTTGAAAAACATCATGGAACGAACCATATCTAAGAGTCTTGTTCATTCTTTTAGCCACACCATTCCATTGAGGATTTCATTGAACTGTGGTTTGATGTTGAATTCCATGTTGGCAAAGATGGTTTTCAAACTCATTAGACTTATATTCTCCTCCATTATTGGTACAATGAATGCTACTATGTGATCGTGCTTCATGCTGGATCCACACATGAAAATTTATGAATGTTTCAAAAGCTTCATTTTTTTTATTTCAAAAAATAAACCCAAGACGTCTCGGAGTAGTCATCAATGAAACTCATGATATATCTATTGCCATCAACAAATGGAATATGCATGGGAACATAGAGATATAGATTTTCTATAGGCTCTATAATTGGAATCATGGAAAAGTTGTTTGTAATGTTTTCCAAGGATATAGATACCACGTTTCTTCAATTTCCAATAAATACTAAGCAAACTAGAAACATTATTCTTTTTATTTTAAATAGTAATGAGAATTTGTATTAATAAAAAATTTTGCCCTAAACACATAACAAGTACATCAAAGTGATTATTACACATAATTTTTTTTCCATGAATCTAATAAAAAGGAGCTAAAAACCAAGCCCTTTGGGTTAGATTAATTGGTAGAGTTCCCAACACTAAATCACCTCGCTAATGGGAGGTCATGTGGTCAATTCTCCCCAATTCCCTTGAGTTTAGGCTCTAGTAATAAGTCGATCAGATGTGATCCGTTCAGGTGGATCTGCCTAGATTCTCGAGAAAAAAAAAGAGCTAAAAACCATCCTTTGCCCAAAAAGAAAAGCAGTGGCTGGGGGGGGGAGGGGCAGAGATCCAATACTAGACCTTCTAAATATTTCATCTATTGCTTCTTGATAACATGAGTAGATTATTATAGATTGCTTTCATAGGATGATGCAAAAAAAATAAATTATAAGATTTGAGATAAATCGACCCACCGCTAAACCCACGAAAGGGAAGAGAATTCTCAACACTAGATTTTAGGGTTTTCTTGCTTTGATCTTTCCTACTCCTTGTTAAAGGAGGGGAAGAACGCATAATATATTTTAGCATATCTGAATAGGAAGATCAAGAAGAGGGGGATTTTATCTATTCCTCATATTTTGTTCCAACTTCTTGTTCTTTCCTTTCTATAAGAGGGATTTTGTCAATATCCTTGGGCAATAACTTTTCCTCAACAGATGAATTAATATGCTTTAGAGACACTTGATTTGGGACTAAATGATAAAATTGGCTTCATCACCATTAAATTCTACCTCTGGGGACTTCAAAACTTCATATCTATTATTGGAGGGAGGATGCTGGTGAAATTAAGGCTTACTAGCACGCAACCTCTTAGTCAAGTGCTTTTTATGTTTCCTTGTAACTAGCTAGAATGTTCCTTGCTCATTATTACTATGAGAATATGGTGAAGGATTAGAAGAAAGTTGAGAATTTGGAGCCTTTAGAATTTTTTTGCAAAGTTCCCATACTCATCACAAAAATTACATTTAAAGGGAACCTGCTCATAATTCAATGCCTAGAGATGGACCAACCATCCAAGTTAAGCTGAATCGCCTTGGGGAGGCCTTTTGAATTTCAACGCAAATTCTAACACAAGGGAATTTATTCTCCTTTTCGACATCACTATAAATAATTGGACCAATTTATCTCCTATAGCCTTTAAAATACTTTCACCCCAAAAAAGAAAGGGAATATATGACAATATGATCCACATTGGTGAAGAAGAAATTTCCATATTGGATTGAAATCTTGAGACTAGTGGGTGAGAAACATTCCTCTAGTGCCCATGAAATAAGGTACAAAGCTGATCCCTATCCTCCTTGTTTTAGAAAAGAAAATCATAATAATTGTTTACACAATAGAAATAGCAACATACTCATGATTTACTCAATTAACAAATATCCATTCTAAAACATAATTATAACTTGGACAAAGGCCAATGAACTTACCAACCAATCCTCTTTCCTTCAATGTAGTCATGTTCTTATTCACAAAGGAGTAAAACCCCAAATCAAGAGAGGGAATTGACTCTTCCCTTTTAACAAAGCTACTTGGGGGACCCATTGAACAAGCAATGATCTCAAACACTCGAGAACTATAAAAACTCCAGCAGATCATAGTTCGACAATAGGAAAAACCCAAATGAGCTACAAATGCATGGAATGGGAAAAGAACATTTGAGCTAATAACAAATCGAATTGACTGAAAACCAATACAAACCTGATTCAAGGGAAAAACTTCATATCTACCATGAAGACTTAAAAAAATGCACTCAAACACAACTTAAACCTTAGATCTACAACAAAACTATCAATATGAGTGGGAGGAACAACGACTAGGAAACCCTAGTCGCTATCTCCCGCAACATCTTCAATTCCATTCTCCCACAAATCTACTAAGAAATCTACATACACATTGTTATCTTTCAAAAATGAAGGTTGTCATAATTAATGTGCCCAAATCTAGTATGCCATAAGAGACTAAACGACAATGTACCTTCATTTTGGTGAGAGAGGTATGTAATATTTTGTGCATGAGCAAATGTCTCTTTCAACTTCAACAATCTTTCATATTGCATTCTTGTCATAATGATGATGTTATCAGAAGCACTCCTTACTTTAAATTTTCGATTGAAGATATGAATGGAGTGGCCTTGTTGAATATGCACAAGATATAACAAGTTCCTTTGTAGCTCTAAAAGTTCGAGCACATCATGTAGAAGAAAATTTGGGAATACAAGAAATTTAATCTTTATAACATGAATTCTTAAAGGCCTGAGACTTGATTTATATATAAAATAGGCTACACCATCTACATTTCCATTAAAATATTCAAATAAGTCTCTCTAGAAGGTCACATGACATGTTACATCTGTGTCAAAAAACCAAGTGTCTCTCAAAGGAACAAATGAAGTTTTGAATAAGTCTTTCTTTATGCCAATAATGCAATGAGAAATAATGGAGTGGGTGCATTCAAGAGATTTGCATTTTCCTTCCTTTATTTTTGCTTGCCTTTGATCTTCTTTCATGGGATCCTTCAAGACTATGCTTGATGTCCATTCTCACCACAATGAACACAAAAAAGATCAAATTTCTTAGGGGGTTTTGGTTTGAAATTCTGATTTCCACATCCTCTTCTACTACCTTTAGGTTGTCGACCAAATGGAGTTTGTCCAATTCCCAAGCTACTAAATGTTGGAATAAATGTTGCACCAATTCCTGGAGTTGAAAAGGTGCCAACCATTAGAGTAGACATGGAATAAGATGATTTCAAGGGAGTCTATGTGGCTTCAAAAATGTCAATTGCTTCATGAAATCTACCCTCTTATAATGGGCATGAATTATTTTCAATTATCTCCCTTCAATAATTCAATTATCTCTCTTCTCATTTTTCTTTTCTTTGGGTCCCAAGCTTCCATTGCCTCATTCTCCTCATCCAAACATTGTTCCAAGGCATATCTTCCATATCCTAAGGTTGGATTATAAAATAGAAACAAATCTTGAAAAATAACAATAACTACCTTTTTTCCCTACTCATTGACTCTTTCAAGGCCTGACAAGAGATGTCTAGAAGGTAGTGACCAAGCGTATCATATTTCTGTCCACCAAAAAATCCTAAGCTGCATGACCTAGACTTTATAATTGAATGATCATACCATGATAACTTTACATCCAACCCTTTTGTATCTAGATACAACTATATAACATTTATTATTGAGCCCAAGAATCAACATTTACCATTTTAGGTCTGAGAGAGGTGAAGTCCAAGAAGTTGGTGAAGGTTATGGATGTTGAGTTGAAGGAACAAACGTTAAGTTGAGGGAACAAGCATGGGAGAGGAGTTGAGTTGAGGGAATGGGTATGGTAGCAAAGTTGACTCATGAGAGTAGAGTTGAGTCAAGGGAAGGGGCATATGAGAAGGCTTATTTTTAGGATACCAAGAATGGGTTCTAACACCAAGCAAAGGAACAATATGGGTAATCTTGAAGAAGCAGAGATAGGAGTCATGACTACTTATGATATGAGAAGTAGAGATTAGAGGGAATATATAGAGAGACAAACCTGTAGAGGGAATAATTAGGGAGTTAAAATAACCAACTTTGATACCACTGCCAAGCTTTGGAATAAATCCATGGATATATTTTCCATTAATGTGAGCCGTACATAAATACATTATTTAAATGACCTTTTGTTTTGTGTTCCAAGATCTAATGGCTCTTGATATTTACCTAACTCTTGATATTTCTCCCAACTTATTTTTTTACATAAATATTTACAAAATACCATAATCATGAGGATTGGGTACTTAACACTTTTTACAAACATAATAATTAAACTCGATAAGAAAGATGTGTAAAATTATGCTTGTATAGTCTAAGCGAGTTGAGATTTTTTCTAGAATTTTATTTAGAACTGTGGAAAACTTTTATTAAAATCTTTAACTCTTTATTTTCTATCCATTTTCATCCTTTAATTTTAATACCAAATTGGTATAGTTGAGTTAAGATACTAAGTAGAAGTGTTTTCCTTCGAAGGTATAAGGGAAAGGGCAAGCTACAACATCTCTATGTTGCACATTCATCAATGAAAGTACTAATGTGGTTTTTTAATATGATCTTCAAGTTTTTTTATTTTTCTCAAGATCAAATTTGGGAAACAATCACTAAGGGTGTTTTAGAAAATCATGCATTTTTTCCTTGCAAAGCTATAGTAGCTTGAGCTTACCAAGAAGATTGTACATTCTAATTTAGAACCGCCATAATATATTATTAAACTTTAGCTTTGTGTTATTTAGTGGATTTGGTTTTAGAATTGGAACTAAGAAAACTTGAAGAATCGATAGATGGATTGGAAAATGGAATTGGTTTCAAGGTTCAAGGATTTCACATAAAGAATGACCAATTACATCATCTAAAACAATGCCATCTTATTTAATTTATATAAATTTTGGTCCACCTAAGCAGTTGATGCATAAGAGGTAAGTATCCAATTTTGTTAGCAAATGTGTGAGACAATGAAAGCTTGGACATTTGGGTAAGGAACAACAAAATAATAGTAAGTTATATGTTTAATTTCAATATGTGTTTCAATTTTGAATGATCTAATGTTTTCAAATTCAATCTCCATGTCCTAGAAATTGGACTCTAAACTAGCAATTTGACTAGGTTGAGTTTCAACCTTTGATTGAGGGTTGGTTGGATTATTTGTCGCGATCATTTCTATTTTGGATGAATCCACATGGTAGAGAACTACCACTATTGATTGAAGTTTTAATTTTTCTTATGATCTTTTATGTGCTTTTTTTGTGGATATTGAGCACATCTTGTCTTTTCCTTTATAAATTTTGAGATGCTTGTAAAGCTCTCTCTCTCTTTATTTAATTCACATTGAACTTTCAATCCACAATCAATCAACTTTTCAAAATCATATTGTTTTGATTTATAGTATTCCATTGATTTCCCAATAGTGTTATCATAACATGGTAGTCTTCCATACCATTAATTGCATATACTAATTGGTTTATAGCGGCTTAAGCATCACAAGTTCTACACATTCCATTGTTGTTAGGCATGATTACTTAACATCCAATGCAATAGTATTTTTAAGTAACCAAAAGTTCCTAATCAATGGTAATTTTTCTTCTCTTATGAGTTTATTTGACTATTAGTTTCTTCCTCCTATCAAATGTGAACATATCCAAAGTAGCCACTTCATCAATAAGCATAAAAATTGGAGTTTATCATGTTGTAACTAGTCCTGGTATAAACATAAAGGCAAAACAATGAGGAGTGGTTTTTTCTCCTATTGGTTCTCCCCTTGCTATCTTAATATCACTCTCATCCTTTTCTCCAATCTAAAATGTATACAAACCTCTACCAATCTTGCATTCTAATGATATGTCACCTTGTTGACTACTGAATAACATCACTTAAAGGAATCTTAGTGAAAATTTGTACTACATCAACACTAATAAGCATGTCGTTTGGGTCAATTTTATCTTCCTTGATGAGGTTCACAAATTCAAAGGAGTATTATTGATAAGACAAGATGGGATTCTTAGGTATCAAGTATTCAAAAAGAAGACTCACACTAATAGCTACTTCAATGTTCACTCTCACCACCACCGGGTCCAAAAGATGAGGGTGTTAAGTATATTAACCACAAGAGAAATAAGAGTATTAAATAAGGAACATTTGGAGTGAGAAAAGGATCACCTAGCTAAAGTGTTTAGAAGCGTATGCTACAAGGATAGAAACATTAAAAAGGATTTCTTGAGGATAGAAAGAAAGACCCAATCCTTGAGCATTCAACCCCCCCATTGACATGAAGGCTTAGCTTCCCTATATCACAGGAGTAACTAATAAGATTGCTATGGTACTTAAAATAAAGGACATCACTACCCTGTTCAAGCCCTCAATAACTATGAGATAGAAAATGAGGTCTATAAATGTTAACATTGTCCATCTCCAATGTGAGGGTGTCTACAAAATAGCTTGTTCATGTGGTAAATGCTATATTATAGAAATAGGGAGATCATTTCAAAAAAGGATAAAATAACATGGTGTTGACATTAAGTATGAATCAATTTTGTGATAATCATGATCGATATTAAATATGCGAGGGTCCGAAACAAGAAATATATATATATATATATATACGAATTTACACATAAATATGAAAATATAACTCATATATAAGATATGTAATATGTATAATGTTACATCACACATAATAGTGAATCATGTCCTGAATATTGTGTCCTGACTCAGCCTCAAAATATCAACAAAAAATATAGTAATGTATATCATATCATGAGTCATATACAATGAAATGAACCAAGTAACTAATTATTTACTTTGCCCCTCTTATTAGAAAATGTAGCAACTTTCCCCCTAGATGAAGAAGTCCTTGGGGCTAGCATTGGATTCTGATGTCCTCTAGAAGCTAAAGAACTAGGAGCTATAGGAGGGAGACCATATCCTCTATTAGTGACCATGGTAGGTGGTGTCACCTCATCCTCCTCCTCCTCTACAACTGCTACCCCAGCCACTACCTCCTCCTTTAAACAATGAAGGGTCAATTCCATGATAGACCTCTCGGCCTCAACTCTCCACGCAAAAGTGGTGTCAATACCATCCAATGTGATGACTTGCACGTCAGGTTTCCTCTAAAGTCACCTCACCCACAATCAAGGATTATAGTAGATGTAGACCATGTCATTAAGGAACTAGGACTCCAACCTATACAAGGGTCATAAATTTCAAATTAATAATTATAAAAATAATCAATTATATTTTTGTTGTCTAATAAATTCAAAAAATTAATTGGAAATTTTTTAACCTGTTCCACTTCTTAGTGTGTATTTTTTCAAATACACTCTAGTTGCACTCACATCCGAAGGAGCTACATGTTTGGTTGAGCACTTGAATGACAAGATTTTGGAGATTGGGTACTCTGCCATGATAGCTTCTCCACCTTGCATCTACAACAAATAAGAGAAACATAAGAAAAAAATTGAAATTTGAAAGTTGAAGCAAAGTATGAAGAGACAATGAAAATTAAAAATTGAAACAAACTTACGTGGAATTTTTGTTTTCCTACCATGGATATCCATGTCAAAGCTAAATGTGCTACTTTCCATCCTGTATATCTCCATTTATTTAGAAATTTTAGCACATACTACTAGAGATGACACCATCTTTTGAACACAAGTGAGGAATCCATCCATGACCTCAACATCAAATAAGAAACCATAGGAGTAAGAGAAAGTGGGGTTTAGGTAGTTACCTGCAACATGAACGGGAAGATGGAGTGTATTGTTCCATCGCTTATCAATCATTTCCCATATAAGTTGTTGTTTCATAAACCCCTTATTCCCCTTATCATCATAATAGCTGCAAATGATTTTGTTGGCCCTATCCATGGCCTCATACAAGTAGCCCATTGCGAGCTTGTCTCCATCAACTAATTTAAAAACCTTTACCAAAGGTTCGCTAATGATACACACCTCCTAAACTCCAACCCATAAACTTTCCTAGAATGAAACTAGCCTGCATATGGCCTCTCCCTCTAGTTTGCAGCTAAATGACAAAGCACACCACTCCTCTCAAAGAAAAAATTTCTTCACATCCCACATAGAATTTAAGAGGGATTGAAGAGATATGTAGCTAGTGGCAAACTGTGTAATAGCATGGCACACCAACTCCTTGTTATCAGTGAATGTTCTCATCAAATGAAACATATATGCATGATTATATATAAATTTTGCAATGCTTTTTGATGATTCAACAATATCCTTGACAAAATGAATTTTTCCTATGTCCTCCAACATCAAGTCAATGAAGTGTGCAACAAAATTTGTCCAAAATAAGTTAGGATGCCTCTCCATAAGCATCATGCTAGCAACAACATAATTTGCAACATTTCCCGTTATTACCTAGACAACATGTTGTGAACCCACTTCCTAAATGAACATGTCCAACAAATCACATAATAATTGTGCATCTTTGATATGTACAAATGCATCAACAGATTTAATAAACATTGTCTTCTTCAGACAATTAACCAAGGATTTAATAAGGGTTCTACCATTTTGATCAGTCCAACCATCTCACATCTAAGTGCATCCCGTCTGTGCCCATAATTCCCTGAACTCCTCCAATCTTGCAGTGCATTCAACCTTTTCATTCTAAACAATATGCCTTCTAAATTCATCATAGGAAGGGACTTTGTACCCTAGGCCAACAATATCAGTAACATTAATCATGGGCTAGAAAAATGGATTGTTCCTAGCAATGCTAAAGGGAACATCATTCCCAAGAAGACACCTGCCTAATGACTTGTCAACTTCTTCCTTTTTTTTTAAGAGTTGACCTCATAGATGGTTGTGCACTAGGTGTGGTTCTAGGAACAAAAATGATGAGGAAACTATGGGGTTGGCTATAGAAATTGATGTTAAAGAAGAAGCTCTCATTGTCACCTCCCATCACTCCACCCCCTGCCATTTTACTCTTCAGTGCCGCCTTGATTAGTTTGGTTATCTTTATATCTTCCAATGATTTGAGGGCTCTATGAATGATCTTTGGATTTATATTTTTGCAAAGCCCTACTTCATGTCCAATAATTTGTGCATGGTGGAATTTAAATTGGTATGCCTGTTAAAAAAATAAAATAGAAAATGAGGTCTATAAATGTTAACATTGTCCATCTCCAATGTGAGGGTGTCTACAAAATAGCTTGTTCATGTGGTGAATGTTATATTGGATAAATAAGCAGATCATTTCAAAAAAGGATAAAAGAACATGGTGTTGACATTAGGTATGAATCAGTTTTGTGACAATCATGATCAATATTAAATCTGCGAGGGTCTGAAATTAAAAAAAAAAGAGTAAAAATCGGGAAAAATGTTGGAAAATTTTTAAAAAAAATATACAAATACAAAAAGTTCATTTTTTCCCCATTTTTCTTAGTATCTAAAGCATCCACAACATAAAATAAATGAATTTACACATAAATATGAAAATATAACCAATATATAAGATGGGTAATATGTCTATTGCTACATCACACATAATAGTGAATCATGTCCTGAATACTGTGTCCTCACTCAGCCTCAAAATATCTATAAAAAATACAATAATGTATATCATATCATGAGTCATACACAATGAAATGAACCAAGTAACTAATGATTTACTTTTCCCCTCTTATGAGAAAATGTAACAACTATCCCTCTAGATGAAGAAATCCTTGGGGTTGGCATTAGACTTTGATGTCCTCTAGAAGCTAAAGAACTAGGAGCTATAGGAGGCAGGCCATATCCTCTATTAGTGACCATGGTAGGTGGTGTCACCTCGTCCTCCTCTGCAACTGCTACCCTGACCACTACCTCCTCCTTTAACCAATCAAGGGTCAATTCCATGATAGATCGCTCGGTCTCAACTTGCCATGCAAAAGTGGTGTCAATACCATCCAATGTGATTACCTCCACATCAGGTGTCCTCTAAAGTCACCTCACCCACAATCAGGGATTATAATAGATGTAGACCATGTCATTAAGGAACTAGGACTCCAACCTATACAAGGGTCATAAATTATAAAAATAATAAATTATATTTTTTATCATCTAATAAATTCAAAAAATTAAATGGAAAAATTTTAACCTGTTCTGCTTCTTAGTGTGTATTTTTTCAAATACACTCTAGTTACGCTCACATCCAAAGGAGCTACATGTTTGACTGAGCACTTGAATGACAAGATTTTGGAGATTGGGTACTCTGCCACCATAACTTCTCCACCTTGCATCTACAACAAATAAGAGAAACATAAGAAAAAAATTGAAATTTGAAAGTTGAAGTAAAGTATGAAGAGACAATGAAAATTAAAAATTGAAACAAACTAAATCTTACGTGGCATTTTGGTTTTCCTACCATGGATATCCATGTCAAAGCTAAATGTGCCACTTGAAATCCTATATATCTCCATTTCTTTAGAAATTTTAGCACATTCTACTAGAGATGACACCATATTTTGAACACAAGTAAGGAATCCATCCATGACCTCAGCATCAAATAAGAAACCGCAGGAGTAAGAGAAAGTGGGGTTTAGGTAGTTCCCTACAACACGAATGGGAAGATGGAGTGTATTGTTCCATCGCTCATCAATCATTGCCCATATAAGTTGTTGTTTCACAAACCCCTTATCCCCCTTATCATCATAATAGCTGCAAATGGATTTTGTTGGCCCTATCCATGGCCTCATACAAGTAGCCCATTGCGGGCTTGTCTCCGTTAACTAATCTAAAAAACTTTACGAAAGGTTCACTAATGATACACACCTACTGAACTCCAACCCATAAACTTTCTTAGTATGAAACTAGCTTGCATATGGCCTCTCCCTCTAGTTTGCAGCTAAATGACAAAGAACACCACTCCTCTGAAAGAAAAATTTTCTTCACCTCACATAGAATTCAAGAGGGATTGAAGAGATATGAAGCTAGTAGCAAACTGTGTAATAGCATGGCGCACCAAATCCTTGCTATCAGTGAATGTTCTCATCAAATGAAGCATATATGCATGATTATATATAAATTTTGCAATGTTTTTTGATGATTCAACAATATCCTTGACAAAAGGAATTTTTCCTATGTCCTCCAACATCGAGTCAATGAAGTGTGCAACACAAGCTGTCCAAAATAAGTTAGGATGCCTCTTTATAAGCATCATGCTAGCGACAACATAATTTGCAACATTTCCCGTTATGACCTAGACAACATGTTGTGGACCCACTTCCTAAATGAACATGTCCAACAAATCACATAATAATTGTGCATTTTTGATATATGCAAATGCATCAACAAATTTAATAAACATTGTCTCCTTCAAACAATTAACCAAGAATTTAATAAGCGTTCTACCTTTTTTATTAGTCCAACCATATAACATATAAGTGCATCTCGTCTATGCCCATAATTCATTGAACTCCTCCAACCTTGTAGTGCATTCAACCTTTTCATTCTAAATAATATTCCTTCTAAATTCATCATAGGAAGGGGCTTTGTACCCCGGGCCAACAATATCAATAACTTTAATCGTGGGCTGGAAAAATGGATTATTCCTGGCAATGTTAAAGGGAACATCATTCCCAAGAAGACACATGGCCAATGACTTGTCAACTTCTTCCATTTTTTTTAAGATTTGACGTGATAGATGGTTGTGCACTAGGTGTGGTTCTAGGAACAAAAATGATGAGGCAACTGTGGGTTTGGCTATAGAAATTGATGTTAAAGAAGAACCACTCTCATGGTCACCTCCCATCACTCCAACCCTGCCATTTTACTCTTTAGCACCACCATGATTAGTTTGGTTATCTCTATAGCTTCCAATGATCTGAGGGCTCTACAAATGATCTCTGGATTTATATTTGTGCAAAGCCCTACTTCATGTCCAAGAATTTGTGCAAGGTGGAATTTAAATTGGTATAATCTGTTAAAATAATAATAATAATAATAATTTTTTTTCTTACTTTGATAATAGCTTTTGATATATTTTAATTACTTTGATAATAGCTTGTGATATATTTGAATTATATTGTATTTTTATGTCTTATATTCATTAGGAAACTATCAAACCATAAAGAGCATGAAGATCATAAGAACAATAGAACACATTATGTAGGCTTTCAACCAGGGAAAAACCCCTCTCCTAGGGGAAAACCCAGTCAAAATTCTCTTCTTCTTATAGAACCAAGACAAAATGAGACATCTAAGACCTCCAGAATAAGACAAAAATTCCCTCCAATCAGGAATTCAACCCTCGAGAAGGTTCTCCTTCAAACAAGTTGATGTCTCTCAAAGTCAACAAAAATCAACACTTCAAAATTCTACCTCAATCAGAGTTTCATCCTTCCCTTCAAGTTTGCAATCTTGGCTTGCAACTTCGGACCTGTAATTTTCCCATAAACCCTAGAAACTCACATATGTGAGTGAAAAGGGTCAAATTTCAAGTCTTCTCCCTTCGCTTTTGTTTTCTCCTTGACTTTTTGTCCTTTGCTCTCATCTTTATCCTTTTATTGCAGATCAAATTTGTGATCATTGAATGCACAAATAGGTCAAAGTTTCCTCCAATATATACCTTCTCTAGGAGGTGGAATAGCCACATCAAAACCGACTTGTCACACGTAGGTCTGACTTGGTCTTGGAGGCAAATCTGACTTTTGTGACTCAAAATAAATTTTCTTTCTTGATACAAAATGGAAGAATTGATAGCACATTATGAGGATACAAAAAGCAACACTTTTTTTAGCCAATTGATAAGTCTCAAACAAAAGGGTTCAATAATGGAGCACATTGAGGAGTTCCAAAAATTGAACATAAGGGTAAAAGATATTCCAGAGGAGCATAGGATTGATGTGTTCATAGGGTCTTTAAAGGATAATATCCAACATGATGTTCGCCTTTGGGAACCTGATTCATTAGAGAAGGCATTCAGGTTAGCAAGAAAAATGGAAAGCAAAATTATGGCAACCAGGAAGCATACCACTCACAACTATAAAGATGGAAGTGTTGTTTCCCCTAGCCTTCCACAACCTATAAGGTTGACACCACAACAATTGGAAGAAAAAAGAGCAAAAGGGCTTTGTTATAGTTGTGTTAACAAATACACTAAAGGTCATAAATGTGCTGAGAAAAAATTATTCTACATTTTATAAGAAAGAGTTGAAAATAAAATTTATATATAAGAATAATTATTCTGTAAAATTAAAATTAGTATTTTTCAATTTGAATAAACAAATAATTTTTCTATTGTCAACCTTAAAACTAACTCTATCAAACTCAATTTCGGTTAGAAACATTAAAAATATTATTATGCATTATTTGTGGTGTGACCAAAAAATACTAACCATGCCTAAACTCAATTTAGCTCAAAAACATAAATAAATAAAAAATATTATAATGCTTTGTGTGTGGTGTGACACAGAAAAATATACTTCTATGTGAGATGACAAGAAAAGACATACTTTGTGTGTAGTTTAGAGAGGAATATTAATATCGAGATTTTATATGTGGAAGCATCCACATTACTTTGCTTCCATAGTTATGATGCTTTGTGTTTATAGTTTAGAGAGGAATATTAATATATAGATTTTGCAAATCCAAAGCATCCCACATTTCTTGGAGTGCGGTGTAATGATTTTTGGATCCACGAAGAGTGAAAGATATCATTAAATGCCTTTGCTTTTATTATAACAATTTGAATAATTTGAATAAAATAAATAAGGTAGATTCAATTTTATTATTTTTTTCAAAAGATGAAGGCCCCAGTGGAAGCATTATATTACATCATAGAACCCCACATATTACAATCTTTGAAATAATATTATTAATAAACATTTAAATCTAAATTTTAAAATATAATGTTAATGAGGATTTAAATTCTAATCTCAATTATGATGATATAGTCTTATCACTAAATCACAATTTAAAGTACTTTTAATTAGTGATTAAAATTTCAATACCATTGCATAAAACCACTATCACATAAAATAATAAATAATAATTAAATTAAGGGAAAAAATTAATTAACATATTTTTTTTGGAAAATAATATCTATTTTCCATAACAAAATAAAAAGAATAATAATTAATAAAATATTTTCCAAAATAACTTTTACTTAATGACGTAGAAATGTATTCTTTTGAAACTTGACTTTTTAGTGAA
>APFE030740890.1:135461-182293 GCA_000404065.3 Pinus taeda | reverse complement strand
GGGCCTCAAAACGGCTCCGGAAGTTCAGGACCCGAAAAAACTGCTAAAAATAGTAAGTTGTGCTATAATTAAGGAAACTGAAAATGTTGAAAGAGACAATTGTGGGGGTCCAAATGGGATAGGTCGGTGGCCACCAACATCCACCTGGATCATGGTGCGAGTGTTTACATCTGGTTTATTCATCAAATACCTAATTGCAGCATGATCAGTGTGTACGAATGTTTGATAGTTAGTGATGTAGTGTCTGAACTTGTTTAGGGAATGGACTACAGCTAGGAGCTCCTTTTTGGTTATAGTGTAGTTTAATTCTACCTTGGACAGGTTTTACTGACAAAATATATGGCATAAGGCAGCTTCACTTCAACTTGCCCTAAGGCTGCTCCTATCGCTTTGTTTGAGGCGTCTGTGTGAATGTGGAAAGGTAGGGCCCAGTTTGGACCTCTCAAGATTGGGGCAGTTACCAGCTTACCTTTCAAGGCATCCAGAGCCTCTTGACAGCTGTCAGTCCATATAAACTCGGCATATTTTCCCAAAATACCAAACAATGGAGAGGCTAGCTTACTAAAATCTTTAATAAATCTTCTATAATACCCTGCTAAGCCTAGAAAACTCCGAACATCTCTTACCTTTTGAGGAGGTGGGACCCATGATAGCAATCTTGTTGGGATCCACCTATAATCCTTGCTGAGAAATTGTATGACCTAGCACAGTCCCTTCAGTCATCAGGAATTCACATTTTTCGGGACTGAGGAACAGGTTCATCTCAATACACTTGGCTAAAACTTTTCCCAAGTTAGTCAAAGCTTCATGGAATTTAGAACCACAAGGGGTAAAGTCATCCATATAGATATCCACTGAACCATGAACCAGTTCAGCAAATATGCTCAGTACTACTCTCTGGAAAGTGGCGGGAGCATTGCACAACCCAAAAGGAAGGACCCAATATGCAAAGGTACCCCATGGACAAGTGAAAGTGGTCTTATCTTGGTCTTCCGGGCTGATTTGGATCTGGTTGACCCGCTAAACCCATCTAGGAAGGAGAAGAAATTCTTCCCTGCAAGGCCATCTAACACTTGATCTATGAAAGGCAAAGGGAAATGGTCCTTCTTGGTGAACTTGTTCAGTTCCTAATAATCTACATAGATTCTCCACTTCCCGTTTTTCTTTGGCACTAGCACCAAAGGAGAAACCCATTCGCTGTCAGAGATGGGGTAGATGAATACTGCATCTAACAACTTTTGCAGTTCTTCTTTGATAATGTCCTTAAGGGCTAGATTCATCCTCCTTTGAGGTTGCCTGACTGGTTTACAATCCTTTTCAATGTAAATGTGATGAGTACAGACTGAAGGGTGGACTCCCTTCATCTCCTTATAACTCCAAGCAAAACCATCCAAATGATTCTTCAATAAGCTACACAGTTCTTTCTCCTAAGAGGTGGATAGGGATGAGTTGATCTTCAAGGTTTTTTCTAGGCCAAATTCCATTCTTAACTCGAAGGGAGGTTGGATCAGCCACACAAAGATCAACTAAAGGATTAGCTTGGGTTTCTTCCACCAGCTCTTCCAAGAGTAACACACTGGGGGCTAGATTCTGAATCAAGTTCTCAATAAGATCATCCTCGGTTTGTGGACCCCCCATGGTAGCTTCTACTGTACGCAATGGTGCGGAATAAACTTCATGCTTAGCTTCCTCCTCCAACCAGAGAGGTAAATCATGTTTTAGCAGAAGTTTGGTAGGAGGATAGAGGACTAGTTGTTTGGACATATGCCCATTCTTGATTGTCATGTTCCCAGCTCAACAACTGATGTAGGCATCTGCTGTAGCCAACCAAGGTCTTCCCAAGATGAGAGGGTACCCAGTGAGCTTTGCCTTTGGTTGGAGAACCAGGAAATCAGCAGGGTACTCCTAGGAATCAATAGAGACTATGACATCTTCCACAATCCCCTCAGGAGTCATGGTGGAGCAGTCTACCAACTGCAGTACTATTGAGGTCTTTCTTAGGGAACCCTGAAGGTTGAGTTTGAGCATAGTGTCCCTGCTCATCACATTAATCGCAGCCCCTAGATCAATCAAGGGATGGGGGATCATGGTGCCATTGATGTGGACATTGACTACAAGACTCCCAGGGTCGAGATATTTTGGACAAATTACCTGTCCCAACATCAGGTCAGACAGTTGTCCTATGACATTGATAGTTGGGGCATATCTCTTTCACCTGCCTGGGTGTCTGAAGCACTTCTCCTTGATCATCTTGTTGTATATTGGCACATCCTTTATGGTTTGGAGAAGTATTTTTACACATAACTGTTTCAATTCTCCTAGAAGTTCAGTTTCTTCTGGGGTCGGTTGTGTGGTTCCAGTTAGTCTCTCAGGAAAGGGTGGAATGACGTTGGGTTCACTTTCCTGTTTTTCTTCCTCAGCCTCCTTAGGAGGAGGAGGTTGGCTATCTAGGAGGACCTTCCCAGATTGTAGGTTAATCTCCTGAATCTCCACATCATAGGTTGGGCATCATGTTTCCCCACTATATGCATGTTGGGCCTATTGATTGTTGGGGTTCGAGTTCGGTTGAGCAGGTATTTGGGGTTGTCTTGGAGGAGCAGGAGGTAATGGTTGTGGTTGAGCAGGTGGTGGAATCAAAAGAGCGGGAGGAGAGTTATACTGGGGCCTCCACCCCTGATGAGGTGCATTCCACTGAGGCTGTGGCTGAGCATAGGAGTGAAACGAGTGAGCAACTGGAGGAGCCTGGTATTGAGGAGGATGTGACCAAGGAGGGGGTGTGGACTAGGAAGGATGAGTAGGGGGGCCCTAGGAAGGCATGGAAGTGGCTTGACTGGGGTGGTAATAGCTCTGGGAGGTCCCTTGCATTCCCTGCTCGTACGGTTTGGGTCCATGTGGCCTCCTTTGGTTCATGAAATAGAGTGGTTCAATGGCTCCTTCAGCCCCCTGATATGCAGCTTTGATTCTGGGCAAGGAAGGGCACTGATTCGTAGGATGGTCTTGTTCATAGACTACACACACTTCTATAGAGTGCAGTGGACATTCTTTCCTAGGATGCTTTCTCGTGCACCTAGGACAAAAGATGGTCAAAGCTCTCTCGGCTTCCTCTTGTTTCCTTTTGATATGCAAGGCATCCATTTGCATGGCAAGAGTCTGCCTCACCTCGCTCTTAAAATCTTCTAGATGATTCTCAAGTTCGTTTCTAAGGGATGAGCTGGATGAGGATTTACTAGCTAATGGCTGACTTCCCCTACCTCTCTTCCTAGCTAACCTATAATGGTTTCTAAACACAATATTTATGCCATCATAAGGTAGTTGGTAGATGTCTCCCCGAGCCAACGAATGGAGGGTATCTAGAAGGTCTTCAGGGACTCCTCTGAGCAGAACCAACTTCAGGGATTCAGGGTTAAGTGTGCACCTGGCCCTTTTATAACTGAGTTGAAACCTTTCTTCACAGTCTTCCAAAGATTCATCACTACCCATGGTCATTTGGAAGATTTCTTCCTTGGTTTCCTTTAACCTACAATAGTCTTGGTATTTGTTGTTAAAGGATTGTTGCATCTGAGCCCAAGTTGTGATACTGTCTCCAGGTAACCCCATGAACCAGAGCAAGGCTGCATCCTTGAGGGTAGAAGGAAACAATTTCAACTTCTACTCATCTTCTGCATAGTCATAGGTTTAACAGAGAACAACAAATTCAAACAAGAAAGTATCAAGATCTTCGGTAGTCAGCCCATGGAAGTTAGGTAAGGCTGAAGGACTTATGTTTTTCTTTTTTTTGTCCCCATTGGTCTCCTAGATAGGAAAGGCACCTTCTATTCTTTCCCCATTCCCTCTAACGTTTCTGTTTTCAGCCATGGTCTCAAGATGAATGTTTTCTTGCTCTTCTTCTGTTATAGGATTTTCGTACATCTCTAGAGGCTCACCTATAGGATCTTCTGGATCACTGCCACCAAAGAAGAGAGAAGGGTGACTCAGTGATGTGTTGGGGGTGTTGGGTAGGAATTTTCCTGAATTGTCTCTGTTCCTATGAGGCATGAAAGGAAATTACTTTTTCTTTTGGATTTTTCTGTTTCTTTTTCTGCTTGTACCTGCAAAAACTAAAATGGATTGAACAGCAACTTACAGCTAACTAAAATAAACCTTGCTGAAATGAAAATTGTCGAATTGAAATGAAAGCAGAATATGTCTAATCTACTTTTGCTTAAATGAAATTGCAGAATTGAAATGAAAGCAGGAGATGTCTAATCTACTTTTGCTGAAATGAAATTGTAGAATTGAAATGAAAGTAGGAAATGTCTAATCTACGATTGTTGAAATGAAATTGCAGAATTGAAATGAAAGCAAGAACTGTTTAATCTACGTTTGTTGAAATGAAATTGCAGAATTGAAATGAAAGCAGGAAATGTCTAATCTACGCTCGCTGAAATGAAGTTGCAGAATTGAAATAAAAGCAGGAAATGTCTAATCTACTTTTGTAGAATTGAAATTGCAGAATGGAAATGAAACAACTATTCTACTTTTGCGGAAATAGACTACTTAGCATAATGTTGCAGTAGAAAATAAAAGAAAAGAAGTAATCACAAATACTCTGACGCTTCCCCGGCAACGATGCCAAAAAGAGTGGTGAGCTTCAATATTGCAACAATAATGTTGCAACTCCTGGGGCTTCCTTCTTTAATTTTATCAACCTGGTAGTTCGTAACAAACTTGGAAGCGACAGTGTTGTATGCACAAGTACTAGCTCTTACTATAGGTTGTCACTTGATCAGTTGGCACAAGTTCGCTAGGAGCTTAAGCCAACTTCTATGAGTTCTCAGAAGAAGTTTTTATTGTGATGGAAGAGAGCTAATTCTACGGGGGCTATTCTACTTGCAGAAAGAGAAGGAAAACTGTAATGAAACACAAACCCTAGCAAACCCTAATTTTGCATGAAAAGATATAGAAACTACTGAAATGAATGTCATTAACTTCTGAAAAGGTAAATTGCATTTATTCAAGCTACTTCTGAAGAGAGATGAAAAGAAATCATCTTTTTGTACTTTTGAGTATTTTTATGTGGAATTATTATGCGTATGGTTTGACTGGTTGTGATTGCGCAGAGGTTTGGTGGCAAAGAAGGATGGACTTGGCTTTTACTAAAGATGAGGAAGGTGTGGAGAGGTCCTAAGAAGTCCCTCGTACCCTTCTGGAGACTTCCATTGTGATTAGACTTCGAAAAATCGCTCACATGAACTTTTATAGGAGGTTGTAAGGGATCTACAGGAAGTTCTACAGGAGGTTCTATAGGAGAAGGCCGAAAGTGGTTTTTGGAGGTTTGAAGGTGGAAAAATGGTGGGAAAAGGGAAATGAACATTTATATAACTGGAACAATTTACTTCAATGGTTTGAAGGTGTTGGAGGGTCTAGGACTCTATCAATGAAGATCAAGAATGAAGGAGAGGGTTGGATTTGTTCAAAGGGGAAGAAAGCAATTTTGCACAAAAACGCAGAAATTAGGGCAGATTGGAGACATAAGGCGAATGAGTGGGGAAATATTGAGAGATAAACTAGTACAGGTTGTGCTATCGAGGAATGATAAGCTGGAGTGTTCTACAAGTGAGCTGCACACTTATTTCCCAAAACTAACCAAAAAAAAAGGAGGAGTTTGTTTATTTTGACCTAAAATCTGACCTAAAAATAGAGTATTGTTGAACATAATTTTATGAATAGAAAGTTATGCGAGAAAGCCATGGTAAATGAACATGAAATGGTCTAAGCATGTGGATCCAAGCAAATATCAACTTCTCCAACTCAAAAAATCACACTAACAATTGCATGAAAGGCAAAAACTGTGTTTTTGGTGGCAGCATTAGTGCCTTTACCTCAAATCATGGTCCCAAGGAGGGAGAAAGAAGATCAAGACCTACTGGTAGCCCTTTTGGATCTTTTTTTATTATTACAACAAACTACTTAAGCAACTTGAAGCAAGAACAACTAATTTAACCATAAAAAACAACCTATTTTACCAAAGCAAGATTTTAACCTAAACAACAGAAATCAGCTTATGAATGCAAGAAAAAACATATAAATACAAAAAAGAGGTGTTGGGCAGCTTAGGTTGAGCCCTAACCCAAGAGCTTCAGCCCTATAGAAAAGATCAGTGCTGGTTCAAAGCTGGATTCATCTTCATTGATCAAAACAATAATAGTTACATCACAAAACTGTCTGCAAAAAGAGCTCAAAAATGAGTTGAGTACAAGACTGCGCAAAAGTGTGAAAATAGACTACCAAATGGCTAACCTACTGAGGCTTGAAGCCTTCTTATTTATACAAGTGAGGACTCCCAACAGTCCTCCTAAACTTAAGGAACTCGGCTGCCTAAAATTAGAGATAACAGCAGCCCTACTTGAGTTGCTCAGCTGCCCCTTGGAATCATTGATGTGGTGGCCTTTGTACTCCGAGCTGCTGATGGAGAACTCGAGGAAGGAGTCATTAATGCAGGGGACACCCCTCTTATAAGTCCTCAGCCCTGTTTCCTCGAAGTTGGCTATCATTTTGCTCATAAATGCCTGGTCCTTGTCCAAAAATCTGCAATAAACACTTATTAGACTATGTGGCAAAGTGATTATCCCCATTCACTCAATTGACATAAATATATTCAAAAACATGCACAAAACTATGGAGAATGGTGGATTAAATGAAAATAATAGGCAAACTGAGCCCATATAGTTACCCATTTATGGGGCTCATTAGCGTCAAAACAAGGTTTCCTACAGAATGCTACAAGATTTCCTACAGGATGTTCTGAAAACCTACAAAATACATCCGAGAGCAAAATTATGGGTGTTGAAGGTGATGGACAGCTTAGGGAAGGTTGTTGGTGGATGGAATGAGGCAAAGGAGTGCCTAGGGCCACTTCAGAACACAAAACCTAGGTTGGGAGATGGCTGGATTTTCTCAAAAAACTTGGAGAAGTTTCCTTGTGAAATGATGAAATTGGTGAGGGTTTAGTGAAATAAAGTGAGGACCATGGGTGGATGAAGTTGGGATGAGTTTGCTAACTATGAAATCTCTTTGTACTCCTGAAACACCTGCATTGCATCAAACATTGACATTTACCCAAAAATCATGCAAACAAGAAGAAATTCAATTATCTAAAGGAAACAGAATTTCATGAGCTAGTTGTCTACTTCGTGCATGAGGACAACTTTGTAGAATGATATAAAACACTGATGAGATCTAATGTAAGACTGAAGATAAAAGAAACGGAAATCAAATCCTACTCTTGAAAACTAGAAAAATGCTGACCTAAGTGTGGAGCAAGAGGGTTAAAATTGTCTTGATGGCATGGAGGTTAAGTAGATACCTAATCCCAACTTCAATGATGATTTTTCTCAATTCGGACTCAAAACAAGCTTTCCTACAAGATGTTATAATGATTTACTACAAGATGTACAACTTTACTATAATTCATTGAATGACCAAGCAAACCAAATCCAAATTGGATGGGATTTTATTTATTTATTAACTAGGATATATTGGGTCTCCATTCCAAGTGGAATCACTCAAAAACACCTCTGTTAACCCATGCTAAAAAATAGAAAAACATTACTAGTCGAAAATCTAGAAATTCGAGAACTAGTAAGCCAGTAAATCTAAAAAATGCCTAACCAAATCAAGTGCAAATGAAATGGGTAATTTTTGTTATGAACTAGAATGATTTTGTGAGCTAATGCTAGTGGAACCAAATTGATTGAATCTTGTTAACATGCTCTAAAAAATAGCAAAAATTTATTTTTCTTTGCTAAAAAGGAGTTCGAATAATCTAGATTTGGGAATAAAATGACTAATCCAAGCAGCTCAATGATTACTATGAACTTACAAAGATTTATCAATGATGAAATAATACTTGTGATCCTGCAAATGAACTTACATCAACCATTTAACTCAATACTACATCAAGAAATCATTAATACTAAATGCAGAAATAGAAAGAAATAAAAACTAGAGATGTGTGTTAATAGGCAGTGAAAAGAAGGAAAGAAGATGATACAAAAGGGCTCTAAGGCTCCTGGGATGGCCAAGTCCAAGGAAACTCAAAGACTTATGGAGGAGAACAATATTTAGAAGCTGAACATGACACCAATCTTCATTATTTTCCTCAATAGAATTACATCCCTACAAGAAAATATAATGGAGCTGTAAAAATACAAGTTCTCTCTACAATAATACTAATGAAAATCTCCCCCTAGAGGCAAATTTGACTTGGTACTTATATAAAATGATTAGGAATCATTCCCCATGAATGGAGTAGGCTTTCCCCACCAAAATCTCTTGATTAGTGGATCTGGTCCCCAAGACTAGGAATCTGCATTAAATGGTAGGGAACACATTCCTAGATTTTCTCAATCATTGGAGTTCCACGATCTGTGCCATAATTCCATAATATCATACCCCCTGCTGAAAGTGTTTCTCATCCTCTGAGCAACTTAGTGACCTCATTGTGCCCCATCCATGGCCCTCGTGGCCTCTCTCTTGTGCATTAAGAATATTGTCTGCAAATTCTGCAAGGACAAGCCCAAAAACATATTTGTGCAAAGAAAAATCAATGTTTCTTGAGACAATTAGCTTACTTTCTTGGCCCTTGTTCAAGACAGGTTCTTGAAAATTTTCAGTTTGGTAAGGTCTTCTACATCCTTATCGACCTTCTGCTACTTTTTTCTACCATTTGGACACCTCTAACACCTTCAAAATGCATTTAGATGAGAACTAGGACTTGTTGAGCATAAATGATAGTTTGAGCCTAGGACAGGCCCTCAACTTGACTCTCATGCTTTTTTCACATTTTTAGGACTTGGCCAAAAGCTAGAAAGAGATTGGAGACCCCTTGGAAAACATATTTTCATCACTGCAGTTGGAGTTTTGTTTTGACGGTGAATGCCTCATTTCTTTTTTTGCCTTCTTCTTCTCTCTTGTGGCCTAGACGACTGCCTAATGGCCTTGGAGTTCTCTGTTTTGATTAGGTCTCCCTTAAGCTATGCCATCTTGGGGTTTAGCATAATTTATTCGTTTCTTCCTTCTTGTAGCAACATTCTCCCTTCCTGTAGTAGTCATTCCTCCTCTTTTAGGGTCTTCTAATTGTATGGGAGTGATGAGAAATGATGAAGAGGGAATGGATGATAATGATAGGGCTCAAAGGGAGTAGTGCAGGTTTGTGAAAATGGACAGGATGCTTTGTTTTTTTTCAAGAATGAAACAGGATGGATGAATGATAAATAGATAGTGAATATAAAGTGGATGGAGGGCTTGGAGCGTTGTGGTGACTTTCCATTTGCAAAAATTTCTTCTTTTAACTGTTGTCCTCATTCCTTGAAATCATCACCCTTCGTAATTTGACTTTTCAACATTGCATGAGTGAAGGAGTGAGTTGCAATTAACTAGTTGAAGGCGGTTGAGACTGTTGACCCATCCTTAGCTTATAAAACCTCATCTCTTATGCATTGAAAACAAATTTATAACTATAATATGCTCAAGAGAAGAGGTCAAGAATATTGCATATTTGTACCTACCTGATGGTTGTTGGAGAGACCTGCATGTTGCTGCTGAGTTGATGTTGATGTGCAGGTGTTGGATGGTGATGCTGATGATCCTGATGCTGCTGCTAAGCTCTGGAGGAGCTTATTTGACCTCTGGATCTCCATGTTGAAGTTGACTGCAAATCTCTAGCTACCTCATCATCATATCCCCTCAAATTTTCAAAGAAACCCATCCAATTGTGCCTTGTGAATATCTCTAGTATAGGAGGGTGTTGATGAATCCTCACTGTGTTGATGGGTTCCCCCTATCATTTTTCACTAATGGATGGAGGTTTTTATATGTCTAATACCAAATTAAAAATTATGTGTATACAATTCCCCTAGACTGGAATCTTTTTCAATAAACTATAAGGCTTTTCTATATTCTTTTCACTTGGAAAATGTGGGAAAGTATAGAGCATACTTCCTTATCACTCCTTGATGAAGCCAACCTTTGTTTTTCCCTTTTAAAATTGCTCACCGGCAATCCTGTAGGTGTTGTTCTGTATCCTGTAGGATCCTGTAGGTTTTCAAGGAAACCTGTAGGTTTACAAGATAACAACTTGTTTTGTCCATATCTCCCAAACAGTAGAATGGATTGACCTAAAAATTTGTGAGCATGTTTCTATCGTCATTATGAACCTCCCCATAAAAACAAATTGGCCAATGGATGCATGAATCTCCATAAAAACTAAAAATGGCTAAAGGTGATGGAGGTCAATTTCTTGGAAACCATGCATTGGAATTTGTTGAAATTGCTTGGGCATGTCACCATCATCAATATGCATCTCCCCATGCAACAACGCTTTAAAAGTATGCACTCATATCGAGAAGATGCAAAAATGACTATATCTAATGGAGGTTAATTTCTCGAAAATTGTGCACTGGAATTTGCTGAAATTACTTTAGCATGTTACCATCATACATATGCATCTCCCCCTGAAACAGATTGGAAAATGCATGCATGGTTTTCAAGTTATGGTAAAAACTAATTTCTGCTTTATGTATTTTTTTATCTTGTAGTAAAACAGAGCATACTGTAGTTTTTTTAGGACAACAAGCAAACTGAATGGTAGAAGCTTGAGAATGATGGGTGGATGGTGAAAATAAATGAGGGTGATGGATTGGCATGGCCTTGGCCTTGTTGGAGAATTTGAGCAAAGGAGGAGAAAGTCAAAATTTGACTTCTTTTAACTAGGCTTGACCAATTTTTCTTTTGATACCAACTTGTTTTTTCTTTCTCTTTTTTGCTTGCAGATGTTGGAGAGTACACGCATTCATCAGAAATATACATGGGGCAAAGAATTTTTTATTTTTTCCCTTTTTTTTCTAGGTTTACTAACCACCTCAAGGAGGTTTTCAACTAGTAGGGTCTGCCTACGCACCTCAAAGGAGGTTTTCACCTAGGATATTTTCTTTTTTCTCTTTTTGTTTCTTATCAACCCATTGACCGCCTCATGGAGGTTTTCAATCAATGAGCCAATCTGAGGCGCCTCAAAGGAGGTTTTCACCTGAGATTTTTATTTCTTCTCTTTTTTTTCATCATTTTTTTTCTTCTACCCTACCCTACTTGAAAAACAAAATCACTTTCAAGTATAAGAATAATTTCAATGGAGCCATGTGTACATCAAGATGACATACAAAATGATGTGGAGGCTTGAAATGTATGCTTTAACATGTACCTGGATTATGAAGATCAAATGGTTTGACTTTGATGATATCAAGCACATTTGAAGAAGAGGGTATTGCTGCAACTTAATGACTATCTGGAACCACATTTCAATATAGTTGTGATGCCTCTGGTCCACTTGCTGATTTGGATCATCTTGGATGTCTTTTTCTTCCATGACCTTCAAATCTTCCTCATTTTGTTGGTTGTTCTCTTGAACATATGGAGGATTTGATGGTAACCGTGAGGGCGCTTTTTCAATCTTTGATTTTATTGTCTGCTCTTCATACCCATGATTCTTTGATATTCTCTTTCAAATCTTCTTTCTCTGCATGTTGTCCCTCAATGGAATCAAGAGAATCAATTGTTTTGTAATAATCTTCTTGAGCTATGGTGAATACCATTGAGCTCAAGAAGAAATGTTTGGAAGCGTTGTACCTTAGCATTGTAAGTGGGTTGAGCTACTTCAATGTGTGGGTTTGGAAATTGTGGTATAAGTAGTTGAGTGGGGGTGTATATTTTAGATGGATGTGGTTGGAGTTGTGGTTGTGGTGGAGTTGAATGTTAAGGATAACATAGAGTTTTGTATGGAGGATATTGAGAAAATATTGAGGATGGCTCCCATAAGTTCCTTGCCAACCTTGTTGCCATGACTGGTTTTGGGGTTGAGAAGGCCAATGTTGCCAAAGAAAGGATGTGATCCAATTAATTTGAGGTGCATGTGCATAAGATTGAAATTGTGAATTAGGCTCTTGCATCATATCACGTTGAATAGGCTGCCATGGTCCTCTTGGAGCTACATAACATTGTTGCATTAGCAATTGACTTGCTCCATCATCATCATGGTAAGCTTCCTTCAACCTTGATAATGATGGAAAATGTTTAACATCATGTGATTCTGCATGGACAACTCAAATATCAACATCTTCTTTTTCTTCATCTTGCATTTTTAACATTTCTACTTGTTTGGTTAGATTGCTAAGAATTTTTGCTTTAAAATCATCAAACAAATTTCCAAGTTTAACCTAACTTACTGATCTTGATGCTGATTTACCTACTCTTGCATTTCCTCTTGATACGTGTTTGCATGTTTCACAAATTTCTTCAAATGATAATTGGTATACATCACCTCTACTCATGAGATCAAGAATATTGATCCACTCATCCCCAATTGTTCTAAGTAAGAGGGTTTTTAGTGTGTCGGATCCTAAATGATGTAGTTTTCCCCTCTTAACATTATACGTGAACCTCTCTATTAGATCCTCAAGGCTTTCATCTTATCTTTGATTCATTCTAAATATTTCTTCTTCAAGATCATGATCTTTATATTTTTCTATAAATAACTTTTGCATATCATTCCATGATCTTATTGAATTAGTCCCTAAACTCATGAACCATTTAAGAGCTCTATCCTTCAATATTGTTGGAAACAATCTCAATTTTTTGTTTTTAATAAGTAACCATAATATATACAAAAAATTTCAAATTCAAAGAGAAAGGTTTATGCATCCTCTGACCTTAAACCATGAAATTTTGGAAGAAAATATTGAGGGATGTTCTTCATGTACACATTGATATCAGTATTTTGAATGGGAAATCCGAGAGGATCTTCCTCATTGTTATCTACTCCATCCCTTTCTTCTACATTCTTTGCCATCTTCTTCTAGCTGCAAAAGTGAATGGTGATATGGCTCTTACTGCACCGTGTGATCATATGGGGGGGGGGGGGGGGGGGGTGTGGGTTGGTGTTAGAGATTTTTTTATTATGATAGAATGAAAACTATAATGCAATGTAGTTTTTTACTTTTGAAATTAAATATGCCTAATGCAAATATTTTGTTTTTGCAAAAAGTGAAAAGAAAGGAATCAAATAGGGAAGAAAACAATGCATACTTTGACACCTCCCTGGAAATGGCACCAAAAAGTGATGAGCCTTGGTATTGCAACAAGAATGCTACAACTCCCAAGGCTACCGACTTTAATTATCAACACGGGTTTCATACAAACTTAAGAGGTATCGGCACTATATGTGCAACATGCAATGTGTCCTTCCTTTCTTGTCATGATGTAATAGAGTGAATATACTGAAGTAAAATCCGAAACTAATTGCAGAAAATGAAATGTTCGAAATGGAACCTTAACTTATTGCAAGAAAGAAAGTACAAAGAAAGACACTGAAATCAAATGATAAAACACACCATTTTCTAACTAACTGCTAAGAGGATTTGCTTCAAAAGAATGCTAAGTTAACATGTAAGCAATCCTACTGTCCTAAGCATGTAGATTCAATCCATCAAACCTTCTACTGTTGTGCATGTAAATGAATAAAATAAATCTGTTTTTTTTTTGTTTTTTTTCATGTGAGTGTGAAAGCTAATCCCTTTCGGTGATGTGGCAGGTGACTTCGAGATGATGGTGAATGATCAGAAAGTTTGGGAGACAAGTAGGGACCCTTTGCTAGCTTCCTAGAGTCTTTTTCCTCATTTCGGCCTCAAAACATGGTGTCCTACATAATGCTACAAGATTTCTTACAAGATGTCCTAAAAACCTACAAGATCCCCTGAAAACCTACAAGATACCGCTGAGAGAAAAAAGATGGGTGTTGAAGGTGATGGAAAGCTTAGGGAAAGAGGTTGGTGGATGGAATGAGGCAAGGGAGTGCCTAGGACCGATTCAGGACTCAAAACCCAAGTTGGGAGATGGTTGGATTTGCTCAAAAAGCTTGGAGAAGTTTTGTGAAATGATGAAATTGGTGAGGGTTTAGTGAAAGAAAGTGAGGACCATGGGTAGATGAAGCTGGGATGAGGTTGCTGACTCTGAAATATTTCTATACTCCTGACACACTTGTATTGCATCAAACATTGACATTTACCCAAAAATCATGCAAACAAGAAGAATTTCAATTATCTAAAGGAAATAGAATTTCATGAGCTAGTTGTCTACTTCATGCATGAGGAAAACTTTGTAGAATGATATAAAACATTAATGAGATCTAATGTAACACTGAAGATAGAAGAAATGGAAATCAAATCCTACTATTGAAAACTAGCAAAATGCTGACTTAAGTGTGGAGCAAGAGGGTTAAAATGGCCTTGATGGCATGAAGGTGAAGGAGAGGCCTAATCCCAACATCAATGATGTTTTTTTCTCAATTCAAACTCAAAACAATATTTCCTACAAGATGCTATAGTGATTTACTATAATTCATCGAATGACCAAGCAAATCAAATCCAAATTGGATGGGACAATTTTTGTTATTAATTAGGATGTCTTAGGTCCCCATCCAAGTGGAATCACTAAAAAAGACCTTTGTTAACCCATGCTAAAAAATAGAAAAACATTACTAGTCGAAAATCTAGAAATTTGAGAACTAGTGAGCTAGTAAATCTAAAAAATGCCTAACCAAATCAAGTGCAAATGCAATGGGGTAAATTTTTTTATGAACTAGAATATTTTTGTCATCTAATGCAAGTGGAACCAACTCGATTGAAGCTTGTTAGCATGATCTAAAAAATAACAGAAATTTATTGTTCTTTGCTAAAAAGGAGTTCCAATAATCTAGATTTGGGAATAATAAGACTAATCCAAGCAACTCAATGATTACTATGAACTTCCAAAGCTTTTCCAAGGATGAAATAATTCTTGTGATCCTGCAAAAGAACTTACATTAACCATTTAACTCAATCATACAACAAGAAATCATTAATACTAAATGCAGAGATAGAAAGAAATAAAAACCAAAGATGCATGTGAATAAGCAGTGAAAAGAAGGAAAACAAATGAGACAAAAGGGCTCTGAGACTCTTGGGATGGCCAAGCCCAAGGAAGCTAATAGACCTATGGAGGAGAACAAGATTTAGAAGCTGAACATAACACCAATCTTCATTATTTTCCTCAATAGAAATACATCCCTGCAAGAAAATATAATGGAGCTGCAAAAATACAAGTTCTCTCCACATTTTTTTTTTAACTACATGGTGAATCGGTAACTGCCAGGCCTAATCTAGGGGAGACCCAGGATCAAACCTCATAGCTGCCACTATAACACCAAGAGCATAACCAACCACCTGCAAGTCAGGTATACTAAGTTCCTATGATTTTAGCAAGAGCAGACTCACGAGAAAGGGGAATCTGCCCCTCTAGCCGCCACCACAGCAGGTCATTGTACTCAATGAGGTTTGAACTTCGGTCTCCCCGGGCTTCGCCCAAGTTCTCTCCACATTAACACTAATGAAAATCTCCACCTAGAGGAAAATTCAACTTCGTACTTATACAAAATGATTAGGAATCATTCCCCATGAATGGAATAAGCTTTCCCCACCAAAATCGCTTAATTAGTGGATCTGGTCCCCAATACTAGGAATCTGCATTAAATCGCAGGGAACATATTCCTAGATTTTCTCAATCATTGGAGTTCCACAATTTGTGCCATAATTCCATAATATCTTGTTGATTTATTATTGATCCTCCTGTAGTAGGGAACAACTCCCTAAATTATCTCCTCCTCCAAATCTTCATAATATGCTCAATATTCTCATAATCTTCCACAAAAATAAATAATATTAGACACAAATATCCAATTTTTAATAAACCTTCCTAATGAATATATTACAGTTAAAAATAAATTATCTAATGTAGAAAGAGAGGTTTAATGTCCCGAAGGATGGTCATAGGCCTTAATTTATGTTTTAATTTAAAGCCATGGGCCTTAATTTATGTCTAATTTAAAGGCTCGTCATTAGCCCCATGCTGAAAGTGTTGCTCATCCTCTGGGCAACTTAGTGACCTCATTGTGCCTCATCCATGGCCCTGGTGGCCTCTCTCTTGTGCATTAAGAATAATGGGTGCAAGTTGTACCAGGACAAGCCCAAAAACATATTTGTGCAAAGAAAAATCAATGTTTATTGAGACCATTAGCTTACTTTCTTTCCCTTGTTCAAGATGGGTTCTTGAATATTTTTGCAAGTTATTCCACACCCTTATCAACCTTCTGCTACCTTGTTCCGCCATTTGGACACCTCTAACACCTTCAAAATGCATTTAGATGAGAACTAGGACATCCTGTAGTAATTCTTGTCAAAACTACAGGAAACCCTGTTAAAACTACAAGATACCCTTTTTTCGCATAAATGATAGTTTGAGCCTAGGACATGCCCTCAACTTGACTCTCATGCTTTTTTCCCATTTTTAGGCCTTGAACAAAAGTTAGAAAGAGTTTGGAGACCTCTTGGAAAACATCTTTTTATCACCGCAGTTTGAGTTTTGTTTTGATGATGAATGCCTCATTTCCGTTTTTGCCTTCTTCTTCTCTCTTGTGGCCTAGATGACTGCCTAATGGCCTTGGTGTTCTCTCTTTTGATTGGGTCTCTCTTAAGCTCTTCCATCTTGGTGTTTAGCATAATTAGTTCATTTATTCCTTCTTGTAGCAACATTTTGCCTTCTTGTAGTAGTCATTCCTCCTCTTTCAGGGTCTTCCAACTATATGGGAGTGATGAGAAACGACGAAGAAGGATTGGATGATGATGCTAGGGCTCAAAGGGAGTAGTGTAGGTTTGTGAAAATGGAGAGGATGCTCTGTTTGTTTTTTTTCAAGAATGAAATGGGATGGATGAGTGATGAATAGATAGTAAATATGAAGTGGATGGAGGGCTTGGAGTGTTGTGGTGACTTGTCCTTTGCAAAAATTTCTTCTTTTAACTGTTGTACTCATTTTTTGAAATCATCACCCTTCATAATTTGATTTTTTAACATTGCATGAGTGAAGGAGTGAGTTGCAATTAACTAATTGAAGGCAGCTGACCCATCCTTAGCTTATAAAACCTCATATATCATGCATTGACAACAAATTTCTAACTATAATATGCTCAAGAGAAGAGGTCAAGAATATTGCATACATGTACCTACCTAATAGTTGTTGGAGAGACCTACATGTTGCTACTAATTTGTTGTTGATGTCCAAGTGCTGGATGGTGATGATGATGATCCTGATGCTACTATTAAGCTCTAGAGGAGCTTATTTGACCTTTGGATCTCCATGCTGAAGCCGACTCCAAATCTCTGGCTACCTCATCATCATATCCCCTTAATTTTTCAAAGAAACCCATCCAATTGTGCTTTGTGAATATCTCTACTATAGGAGGGTGCTGATGAATCCTCGCTGTGTTGATGGGTTCCCCCCATAATTTTTCTCTAATGGATGGAGGTTTGTATATGTTTGATACCAAATTAAAAAATTATGTGTATACAATTCCCCTAGACTGCATCTTTTTCAATAAATTGAAGGATTTTCTATATTTTTTCACTTGGAAAATGTGGGAAAGTATAGAGCCTCCCTCCTTATCACTGCTTGATGAAGTCAACTTCTGTTTTTCCCTTTTAAAACTGCTCACTTCCAATCTTGTAGGTGTTGTTCAGTATCCTATAGGATCCTGTCAGTTTTCAGGCAATCTTGTATATTTACAGGACATCAACTTGTTTTGTCCATATCTCCCAAATGGTAGAATGGATTGACCTGAAACGTTTTGAGCAAGTTTCTATCACCATTATGCACCTCCCAAAAAAAAAAATGGTCAATGGATGCATGGATCTCGAGGAAAACTAAAAATGGATGAAGGTGATGGTGGTCAATTTCTTGGAAACCATGCACTGGAATTTGCTGAAATTGTTTGGGTGTGTTACCATCATCCATATGCATCTTCCCATGAAACATCTTTTTAAATGGATGCACGGATATCGAGAAAATGCAAAAATGATTGTAGGTGATGGAGGTTAATTTCTCGAAAACTATGCACTGGAATTTGCTGAAATTTTTTCAACATGTTTCCATCATCCATATGCATCTCCCCCTGAAACAACTTGGAAAATGGATGCATGGTTTTCAAGTTATGGAAAAAACAAATTTCTGCTCTGTTTATTTTTGTATCCTATAGTAAAACAGAGCATCCTGTAGTTTTTTAGGACAGCAAGAAAACTGAATTGTAGAAGCTTGAGAATGATGGGTGGATGGTGAAAATAGATGAGGGTGATGGATTGGCATGGCCTTGGCCTTGTTGGAGCATTTCAACAAAGGAGGAGAAAGTCAAAATTTGACTTCTTTTGACTAGGCTGGACCAATTTTTCTTTTGGTACCACTTGTTTTTTCTTTTTCTTTTTTGCTTGTAGATGTTGGAGAGTACATGAATTCATCATAAATATACATTGGGCAAGGATTTTTTATTTTTATTTTTTCCCTTTTTTGTTATCTAAGCCTACTAGCCACCTCAAGGAGGTTTTCAACTAGTATGTCTGCCTAGGCGCCTCAAAGGAGGTTTTCACCTAGGATATTTTCTTTTTTGGTTTTTTGTTTTTTTTTCAACCCATTGACCGCTTCCTTGAAGTTTTCAATCAATGAGACAACCTAGGCACCTCAAAGGAGGTTTTCATCTGAGATTTTTATTTCTTCTCTTTTTTTTCATCATTTTTTTTCTTCTACCCTACCTATTTGAAAAACAAAATCACTTTGAAGTATAAGAATAATTCCAATGGAGCCATGTGCACATCAAGATGACATACAAAAATGATGTGGAGGCTTGAAATGTATGCTTTGATATGTACCTAGATTATAAAGATCAAATGATTTGAATTTGACAATATCAAGCACATTTGAAGAAAAGAGTATTGATGCAACTTAATGACTGTCTCAGACCATATTTCAATATAGTTGTGATGCCCCTAGTCCACTCACTAATTTGGATCATCTTGGATGTCTTCTTCTTCCATGACCTTCAAATCTTCTTCTTTTTGCTAATTATTCTCTTGAACATATGGAGGATTTGATGGTAACCATAAGGGAGCTTTCTCAATTTTTGATTTTATTGTCTCCTCTTCATCAAGTGTAGCCCATGATTCTTTGATCTTCTCTTTCAAATCTTCTCTGCATGTTGTCCTTCAATGACATGAAGAGAATCATTTTTTTTTGTAATAATCTTCTTGAGCTATGGTGAATATCATTGAGCTCAAGAGGAAATGTTTGGAAGTGTTGTACCTCAGCTTTGTAAGTGGGTTGAGCTACTTCAATGTGCGGGTTTGGAAATGGTGGTAGAGTAGTTGAGTGGGAGTGTATATTTGTGATGGATGTGGTTGGGGTTGTGGTGAAGGTGAAGGTGAATGTAAGGATAACAAGGAGTTTGGTATGGAGGATATTGAGGAAAATATTAAGGATGGCTCCCATAAGTTCATTGCCAACCTTGTTGCCAAGATTGGTTTTGAGATTGAGATGGCCAATGTTTCCAAGGAAAGGGTGTGTGACAATTACTTTGAGGTGGATGTGCATAAGCTTGAAATTGTGAATTTGGCTCTTGCATTATATCAGGCTGAATAGACTTCCATGGTCCTCTTGGAGCTACATAACATTGTTGCATTAGCAATTAACTTGCTCCATTGGTTGAAAGTAGCAACAAGAAATGCTAAAAATAGAAGTGCTAAAAATAACACTACTATAAATAGCAGTTCGGGTACCAGTGTTGGATATAGCAACAAGGAATGAAAAATGGAAGTGCTAAAAATAGCATTGCTATAAATAGCATCTCGGGTTAGATTCCTATTTTAGTTAGTCCTTGAACTAAAATAGAGAAGTAAAATTTGAATTTGATCTTAGCAGCTATTTGTAAAATAATTAATTAGTTCATCTTGAGTTAATTAGTTAAGGAAAATCAAACATGAAGTCTATGTGAGGACATGCAACAGTTTCTCCATTAATTGAGGAATTTATCCATCAGTTAAATAGATAAGGATGAGTTATAATGTTGAGTTGTAATTAGTTGGCTTAGTTAACTGAGTCAAGTCTAGTTAGATTAATTCAAACAGTTTGTTGAATTAATTGTGAGTTCAATTAGTTAATGCTTGCATGCATGTAACTGCTACACTTCGGATAACTAAATATTCTCTCATAAATAATTCATGCATGTCAGTTCAATCAGAGACCTAGTTGAGATCAGAGGAAGGGACAATGTACTATCAGTTGGAGGAATTTTCCTATAAAGGAAACTCATCCATGCAGAAGGAATTACCTCCTTCAGGTTTGTGCAGTTATTTTTGAGCCAAATGAGCAGTGTGAGGTGGGAATTCACATAAGTGGAAGCACTGGACCCTAGGAAAAACTGCACAAGGAAATAGGAGGCTTGGAGGGCATAGGAGAAGGTTGTGAGAGCCTTTGATTGTCTATGAACAGTATTGTTTGATTGCAGAGAGAGCAGGATAGCTTGAGAGCTGATTCTTTTGGTAACTTGAACAAGATTTCCACTTGTATGATAATACAGAGATTGGGGTTTTAGGCTGAGGCTTTTCCTGGGTTATTTCTTCTATGTTATGTGTGATTGATTTCACATTCTCAGTTATATGTGTTCTCTTGATCTTGCTCATATTTGATTAAGCTTCCGCAAAGTTTGTTGTAGAAGTAGATCTTGTATTTTGCTTTAGTATATTGCATAATCTGTTGATCTACATTGGGAATTTCTACATGGTATCATAGCAAAGTTTATCGGAGCAAAGGTGATTAAAGCAGTGAACATTATCCGAAGAAGAAAATTCGAAGTTTAAATAATAATAATAATAATAATAATAATAATAAATAATAATAAATAAATAAATAAAAATAAAATAAAATAAAATTAGGCCACGAGTTTTAAGAAAGAAATAGCAAATTTGGATTCCTTGCGGAAAAAGACCCAAATCCCAAAAAAAAAAGGTCGGTTGAATCAGACTTTGGCTGAGGGAGATATCGCTGATTTAAAATCAACATCTTTTCTAGAAAATTTCGTGACAGTGGGAAAGATGAAACAGATTGGTGTGCTAGCCAAGAACTTGTGTGCACTTGAGGTACAAGATGCATGCAAAGCCTTGAGGAGCAAGGAAAAGGTTAGATACTTGGTGGTTGAGAGGGAGAGTACATTACGTCTCAGCATGCAGTGCTAGAAGAAGTCTCAGACAATTGTGAAGGAGCCACAATTGGTGAAGCAACTTCAGGAGGTTGTGGAGTAGCCACAACTAGAGAAGCTGAGAGGAGATCAAGTAGATACATCTACTCATGCAGAGACCTCCAGTAGGGGGAAATTTTGAGCCAAGTGGGCAAAGGGATCACATGCTTCCATACCTCTAGGTCGGAGGTGGGGCGATGTGGAGTGACAGTCCCAAGAAGGCTGAAATAGGGGCTGGATCCTTGAGGTACCCAACTTTTTGGATTCGACTTTGCTATGGGAGCCCTGATGAGGAGTAGCAAGACTAGCTGAGTGGGTAGAGATAGATGCAGATGGAGCGACAGAGAGAGCTACAGTACAAGAGTCCCAAGATTGTGTAGAGCTATCAAGCTGTAACAATGCAAGAGGCACAGGAGTGTTGCATCAGTGCAGGATGGCACAGAGAGGTGTGCAATAGTGCGAAATGCATGGAGTTTCGCAACAGCTCTAAGGTCAAAGAGGGAGCACTTGTCAGCGAGAGAGGAAGCTTCAGCATCAGAGGGCATTTCTAGCCCAACAGAGAGGTTAGTTGGGAGTTTTTTTTTGTTTCTAGAGTTAGAGTAACAACACTTGGAAGACGTGTTGCATGCAGAACATTCCAAAGGTTTAAGATCGGGTTCGAGTTGAATGCCTTTCTTGTTGAGAGGGAGTGTTGAAAATAACAACAAAAAATGCTAAAAATAGCACTACTATAAATAGAAGTTCGGGTACCAGTGTTGGATATAGCAACAACGAATGAAAAATGGAAGTGCTAAAAATAACATTGCTATAAATAACATTTCGGGTTAGATTCCTATTTCAGTTAGTCCCTGAACTAAAACAGAGAAGTAAAATTCGAATTTTATCTTAGCAGCTGTTTGTAAAATAATTAATTAATTCATCTTGAGTTAATTAGTTAAGGAAAATCAAACATGAAGTCTATGTGGGGACATGCAACAGTTTCTCCATTAATTGAGGAATTTATCCATCAGTTAAAGATATAAGGATGAGTTGTAATATTGAGTTGTAATTAGTTGGCTTAATTAACTGAGTCAAGTCCAGTTAGATTAATTCAACAGTTTGTTGAATTAATTGTGAGTTTAGTTAGTTAATGATTACATGCATGTAACTGTTGCACTTCAGATAACTGAATATTCTCTCATAAATACCTCATGTATGTCAGTTCAGTCAAAGACCCAGTTGAGATCAGAGGAAGGGATAATGTACTATCATTTGGACGAATTTTCCTATAAAGGAGACTCATCCATGCATAAGGAATTACCTCCTTTAGGTTTGAGCAGTTATTTTTGAGCCAAGTGAGCAGTGTGGTGGGAATTCACACAAGTGGAAGCACTGGACCCCAGGAAAAACTGCGCAAGGAAATAGGAGGCTTGGAGGGCAGAGGAGAAGGTTGTGAGAGCCTTTGACTGTCTGTGAGCAATATTGTTTGATTTTAGAGAGAGCAAGATAGCTTGAGAGCTGATTATTTTTGTGACTTGAACAAGATTTCCACTTGTATGATAATACAGAGATTGGGGTTTTAGGCTAAGGCTTTCCCCGAGTTATTTCTTCTGTGTTATGTGTGATTTATTTCACATTCTCAATGTTATGTTTTCTCTTGATCTTGCTCATATTCGATTAAGCTTTCGCAAAGTTTGTTGTAGAAGTAGATCTTGTATTTTGCTTTGGTATATTGCATAATCTGTTGATCTACAGTGGGAATTTCTACATCATTGTCATCTTGGTAAACTTCCTTCAACCTTGGTAATGATGGAAAATGTTTAACATCATCTGATTCTGCATGGAGAACACAAATATCAACATCTTCTTTTTCTTCATTTTGCATTTTTAACATTTCTACTTGTTTGGTTGGATTGCTAAGAATTTTTGCTTTAAAATCATCAAACAAATTTCCAAGTTTAACCTAACTTACTGATCTTGATGCTGATTTACCTACTCTTGCATTTCCTCTTGATACGTGTTTGCATGTTTCACAAATTTCTTCAAATGATAATTGGTATACATCACCTCTACTCATGAGATCAAGAATATCGATCCACTCATCCCCAATTGTTCTAAGTAAGAGGGTTTTTAGTGTGTCGGATCCTAAATGATGTAGTTTTCCCCTCTTAACAATATACATGAATCTCTCTATTAGATCCTCAAGGCTCTCATCTTCTCTTTGATTCATTCTAAAAATTTGTTCCTTAAGATCATGAACTTTATATTTTTCTATAAATATCTTTTGGATAGCATTCCATGATCTTATTGAATTAGTCCCTAAACTCATGAACCATTTAAGAGCTCTATCCTTCAATATTGCCGGAAACAATCTCAATTTTTGAGTTTTTAATAAGTAACCATAATATCTACAAACAATTTCAAATTCAAAGAGAAAGGTTTTTGGATCATCTGACCTTAGACCATGAAATTTTGGAAGAAAATACGGAGGAATGTTCTTCATGTGCACATTGATATCAGTATCTTGAATGAGAAATCTGAGAGGATCTTCCTCGTTGTTATTTTCTCCATCCATTTCTTCTACATTCTTTGTCATGTTCTTCTTCTACCTGCAAAAGTGAATGCTGATATGGCTCTTACTGCACCATGTGATCAAATGGGGGGCTAGGATGGTGTTGGAGTGGTTTTTTTTTTTTTTTACTGATTGAATGAAAACTATAATGCAATGCAATTTTCTACTTTTGAAATTAAATATGCCTAATGTAAATATTTTGTTTTGCAAAAAGTGAAAATAAATTAATCAACTAGGGAAGAAAACAATGCATACTTTGACACCTCCCAGGAAACAATGCCAAAAAGTGATGAGCCTCGGTATTGCAACAAGAATGCTACAACTCCCAAGGCTACCGACTTTAATTATCAACCTAGGTTTTGTACAAACTTAAGAGGTATCAGCATTATATGTGCAGCATATAATGTTTCCTTCCTTGGCTGTCATGATGTAATAGAGTGCATGTACTGAAGTAAAATCCTAAACTAATTACAGAAAATGAAATGTTCGAAATGGAACCTTAACTTATTGCAAGAAAGAATGTACAAGGAAAGAGACTGAAATCAGATGATAAAACACACCATTTTCTAACTAACTATTAGGAGGCTTTGCTTCAAAAGTATGCTAAGTTAACATGTATGCAATCCTACTGTCCTAAGCATGTAGATTCAAACCATCAAACCTTCTACTTCTGTGCATGTAAATGAATAAAATAAATTTGTTTTTCTTTGTCTTTTTTCATGTGAGAGTGTGAAAGCTAAGCTCTTTTGATGATGTGGTAGGTGGCTTGGAGATGATAGTGAATGGTCAGAAGGCTTGGGAGACAAGTAGGGACCCTTTGCTAGCTTCTTAGAGGCTTTTTCCTCAATTCAGCCTCAAAATAGGGTTTCCTACAAGATGTTATAGGATGTCTTGCAAGATGTCCTGAAAACTGTTGACATCTAATCCTTGTGATTGGTAAATATATGTAAATAAATAAACGAGAAATGTGAAGAGTCATCGGGAGATGAATTGAATAGTCTCTCCCTCATGTCTATAACAGACCTACCTGATTGAATGAATACACGAATCAGTTTTTTGCCTAATGGAGTTACTGCCTGGCCTGACATGGTATCAGAGCCAACCCTTTTTTAGCTTTTGTGTCCCTTGTAACTCCCTGCCTGCTCTCCATATAGTTGAGCAACTCCTCCATAAAATTAGTTGCTCCTAACATGGTAGCTGCCCCATTGTCCATACTGCCCTCCATTATCCAACGATGTCCATCCTGTCTGATTGTCCAAACGTTTCAAAAAAACAAAAGGGCGTTGTGCTGACAAGCATTGTGCCGTGCATTAAAGTTTTTTGAAATGCCCTGACTTGCATCTGTCGCCTCCATTGCATAAATTGATTCCCTATTCTGATTACTCGCTCTCCCCTGATACCTGGAGCAACGTTATTCCAACATACGACGGTTTTCACCTTAGGTCCTATGCTTGAGTGTCAAGCTCGTTTGCATTGGAATTGAGAGTTGTTTCGGATAAACATGGTGAACCCGATGTGAAGCAAGAAGACTGTTCTGCGGTGATTGTTGGAGTATGCATTCAAATCCTGTCGATGATTGCTGGAAACCTGGACGTTGTCACACGAATGTTTGCTGGAGCAGAATGTTTGAGATTCTTCGAACAGAGGCTGCGGTGAGCGTGGTCTCGTTTTGAATCTGGTGGAGAAGCGAGATAGTGTGGAGATATGCTGCATATGTGATTAATGAACGCTGGATTATTAATACAGTATAGTTTTTCAGTTATATGCATATAATTGACTGTTGTTACAGTTATTATTTGAACGATGTTACAGTTATACGCACATAATTGACTGCAGTTACAGTTATTATTTGAACGATGTTAGAGTTATACGCACACACTGCTCTATTTTTTTCAATAAAAACACTTGGTTGCAGTTAATATGCATATCGTTTTGGGAAATGGTGTGATTTGAAGTCAATTATTTTATGGAGCAACGAATATTAAACATTGCGCGTGAATATTTGGGGAGACAACATGGCTATGCATTGATATACGTGGTTATCGTGGTCATAATACCTGAGATGCGTGGAGATGTGCTGCTGATGCGTGGACATGGTATCATGCCTAGAGAATCCAGAGACCGATGAGTGTTTGAAGTGGATTTGTGCTTGAATGGCACTGTTGAATGGTGTTATAATAGTATGATACCTCTGCATTAAATATGTTTTGAATGCAGCCATATGTATTTTGTTGAACGCAGCCATATGTATTTTTTAACGCAGCCATATGTATTGTTTGAACATTGTATTATTTGGTACGTTGCATGAGTTTTCTTGCTCGAGGTTATGTGGTTCTCTAAAGCTTTGTGTTGTGAGTGATATCATCTCCACCATATAGGAATTGGTAATACCTTTGTCCTATATATAAGAGTGCAATCTTTTTACAATTTTTACACCAGAGCTGCATTTTTTTCTCCACGAGAAGTACAATTTTATACATTAATAGCAAAAGTATTTTTCTATCAGCATAAGTATTTTTTTACAGAATGCATTCAATCATATCCATGGTGGGAATATTTCTCACTGGCAAGGAGAACTATCCTGAATGGTCCCGGATGATAAAACACACCCTCATTTTCAATGAGTTGTGGAAAGGAGTGTGTGTCGAAGAAGGAGACAATGACCCAGTACAACCTACCTCAGACAAAGAGCTCGTCATTTGGGAAAACAAGAATAGCAAAGCTTATGCATTAATCGCAGCATCTGTAAATAAAGAGGTGAGTCACCATATTTCGTCATATTCAACTGCCTTTGAAGCCTTACAAAAGCTGAAAGAACTCTATGACTCACATTCTGCACTTGAAGTTGTTCAACTCATGATTAAACTCTTCACTATTGAACTGCAAAATAATGATCCTCTTGCTCTTGCATCTGAAGTAAAGTCTATAATGCATGATATCAAATCTAGTAAGGTTGAATTGGATATTCCTCTTATCACTTTTCTCAAGGCACTTTATCCTACTTACTCCAATTATCTTGAGTCATTGCAAGCAAATGGAAATCTCAAAGATATAACCTTTGACTCTCTTGTGAAAAAGTTTGCTGAAAGAGAGAAAGCTTTTGGAAAGAAGACAACCCCTGAATCTTCTGAAGAGACTGTGTGCCTTGCTCATAAATAAAAGCATCCTGCTCAAGATTCTACAAGAGAAAGAAGTGGAGGAAGAGGAAGAGGAAGATATTTCAAAGGCACGGAGAGTAGACATTCTCAAGGAGAAAAGGCAAATTTTCGCTGCATTCGCTGCAAAATAAATGGATCACATGATGCCTCTACATGAAAGCTAACATGGGACAAAATTGAGCAGAAAAGAAACCAACAGAAAGGTAAAACTGATGATACAGACAAAGGTAAAGCACCCGAATCCGCTCACTATGTTGAGGCACAATGTAACATTGGAGTAAATGAAGATTTGTTTAATGCTTCACTTGCTTCATGGAAAAATGATTGGTTGCTTGATTCAGGAGCGACCTGCCACATGACTCATAGAAAATATTTTTTTGAAGATTTCACTGACAATGTTGATGGAACAATATACTTTGTAGATCAATCAAAAATCAAGCCATCAAGGCTTGGCACAATCAGGTTTAAACTGCCTGGTCTTTCAAACTTTCTTCTGGATCATGTTCTATATATCCCACAGCTCAAGAGAAACTTGTTGTCCTTGGTCCACATCCGCCAGCAAGGTCACTCCATTCATATGTTTGATGGCAAGCTCGAGGTAAGAAAAGCATTCGACCACTCACTTGTCATGAGGGGAATAGAAGAAGAAAGGCTTCTCAAACTGCAAGGAACATCTGCTCATGCACAACATTTCTCATACAATTCTCATCATGAAGAAGGTACACTTCCATCAAGTTTATTATGGCATGCTAGATTTGGACATTTGAACTATGATAGTCTCTGTTTATTGAAGAAAAATGGTGTTGCTGGTTTGCCTACAATTCCTAGAAAACTTAAGCAATGTGATGCTTGCATTCTAGGAAAGCATAGCAAACAATGTTTTCATGATTCACATTCAAGAGCATATAGGAAACTTGAACTCATTCATTCAAATTTATGTGGTCCAATGCCCATTCCTTCTGCAAATGGAAATAAATATATCACGACATTTATTGATGACTACACCAGAATGTGTTGGGTTTATTTATTGAAGAACAACTCTGATGCTTTTCAAACATTCAAGTATTTTCATAAATGGATTGAAAATGATGCACAATCCCATATTGGGTCGATTCACACTGATAATGGAAAGGAATACACATCAAATGAATTTGAAAACTATATTCGCCAACATGGGATGAAACATCAAACAACTGTGCCTTATAATCCCCAACAGAATGGTGTAGCTGAAAGAATGAATAAAACAATCTTGAATATGGTATGATCCATGCTTTTCTTCAAAAATGTAAAGATAATGTTTTGGGCTGATGTTGTTCTATGTGTTTCATATATAAAGAATAGATGTCCATCTAATGCTATAAGAAACAAGACTCCTTATGAAATGTGGTATGGACATGTTCCTTCGGTAAAACATCTCAGGGTCTTTGGTTCCACCTGTTATGCTTTGATACCAAAGGTGAATAGAAACAAATTTGGTGCTAGAAGTCGTAAGTGTATCTTCCTGGGGTACTCAAACACCTCCAAAGCATACCGCCTCTATGATGAAGTAAATAAAAAATTTATTGTATCTAGAGATGTAATTTTTCTTGAATCATCCAAAACTGACAATGTTGTTGAGCAGTAACTTGATCGCTTGGATAGATTCGCAAAAGAAAAATCATTTCAAGAATTTGATAATCAGATTCCACATCTTGAAGGGGGGATTCCTATACTAGATCAACATGTGGAATCTTCTTCTGAAGAACACTCTCCCCCGCATGAAACTCCAAGAATGGATGATGCTTTAAGTGATATAATTGATAGAATTGGGAGACTCAATCTTGATTCTGTCCCAACTCAATCAACATAGCAGCCTAGACCATCTCAGAAAGGTCCCCCAAAGTGGTTGACAAAGACACTTGAAAGTGTTCATCCTGATGAAGTTGGAAAGACAGGAACCAGAAATTCAAACCAGCAAAATGGAGGTGATGTAGATGACTCTAATTCACCTATTGATATGGATGTTTCTTATGATTGTGAATTGAACTTGTCTACAGATTTTGAACCAACTTCCTTCAAAGAAGCTGCTTCTCATGACGAATGGAAAGAAGCGATGCAAAAGGAGTATGATGCTCTCATAAAGAACGACACTTGGAAGCTGGTTGATCCTCCATTAAGAACCAAACTAATTGGTTGCAAGTGGGTCTACAAGAACAAGTATAAAGCTGATGGCTCACTTGAGAAGCACAAAGCTAGGCTTGTGGCAAAAGGTTTTGCACAGAAGGAAGGGGTCGATTATTTAGGAGACTTTTTCCCCCCACAACAAAATGGGCTACCATCTGGACACTCTTTGCACTAACAGCTCAGAACGGTTGGAAAGTCCATCAAATGGATGTAAAAACTGCTTTCTTGAATGGAGATCTAAAAGAGAATGTTTTATGCCCAGCCTGAAGGATTTTCTATGAAAGGACATGAAAATAAAGTATGCAAACTTGTGAAGTCCTTGTATGGCCTCAAATAAGCACCGCGAGCTTGGTATGAAAAACTAAGTGAGCATCTTCTGAAACTCAATTTCAATAATTTTGATCTTGATGATGCAACTTTATTTGTCAAGAAAGTTGGCAAAACGGTTGTATATCTTGTGGTATATGTAAATGATCTTTTAATGATGCGGGACAATGAAAGCTACATTTCATCCATAAAGAAGGAATTGGGGAAAAGTTTTGAAATGACTGATTTGGGCTATGTTCATTACTATCTTGGCATTGAAGTAACCCAACATCCAAAGTCCATATTTCTTTCTCAAAAGAAATACATTTGAGATTTGTTGAACAGGTTTGGCATGACAGAAGTGCAATCTCTAACTACTCAATGGACAAAACTTAAAGCTCACATCTATTGAAGGAAAGGAATTTGAGGATGCAACAAAGTACAAATAGCTTATAGGAAGTCTCATCTATCTCACTACTACTAGATCAGACATTTCATTTGCTGTTGGAATCCTCTCCAGGTTTATGCAAAAGCCTTGTGAGGACATTGGTCTGCTGCAAAAAGAGTTCTAAGGTACTTGAAGGGAACTCAAGACCTTGGAATCAAGTATACACAGGTAGACGACTTCAGCTTGATTGGATACTCTGATTCAGACTTCGATGGAGACAAAGAAACTGGAGTATCTACTTCAGGATATGCTATGAGTCTTGGATCAGGAGCTGTCTCCTGGAGATCACGCAAACAATCAGTTCCGGCAGATTCCACAACAGAAGCAGAATACGTGGCAGTAGTTGAAGCAACAAAAGAAATTGTGTGGCTCAGGAAAATTCGTGAAGATTTGTAGATAAAACAAGTACAATCAACTCCACTCATGATTGACAACACCTCTGCAATAAAGTTGGCCAAGAACCCAAAGTTCCATGATCGAACGAAGCATATCAATACTAAATATCATCTGATTCGACATCATGTTGAGGCCAAAACAATCCATCTCCGTCATTGTTCAACAAATGAGCAAATTGCAGACATCTTCACCAAAACACTTGGAAGGGAAAAGCTTGAACGATTCAAAATGATGCTTGGACTCACCAACATCCCTTCAGATTAAGGGGGAGAATGTTGACACCTAATCTTCATGATTGGGAATTTTATGTAAATAAATAAATTGGGAAGGTGAACAGTCATCAGGAGATGAACTGAACAATCACTCCCTATTGTATATAACAATAGGTTACCTATGGAATAATAGACGAATCAGTTTTCTGCCAAACTGGAGTTACTCCTGGCCTGACAAAAATAATAAAAATTGAATTCCTAATGTTAAACTATGGATAAGTGTCATAAATTTTGGCCAAAGACAAACTAATACCCACCAAAGGAAAAACTATTATACCATGTCTAAGGTATAATAATTATATATATTAATAAAAGAACACATACAATATAAACAATATATTAATCATATTTCTTAATTTTTGGTGATGTCATTCAACAGTACAATATTTTATTAGTTGTTTTACTTTTGTGATGAAATTGTTATCTTTTTTATTTTTTATTTAATTAAGCTATATTTAAGCTAAGCGGCACTCACTAGCTATTATGTGGCCCTTGTTTTTTAATAATTGTTTTAATAGTGGTTTTTTTTTTTAATTTAAAAAAAAATTACTATTTTATTTTTATTTTTATTTTTTATAAGATATATATAATATTTTAATTTGTTTTTGTCATCTTTTGTTATATCTATAATATATATTAATATATATATTATATATAATATATATTTGTCTTTTTTTTATTGTTTTAATATTTTTATTTACTTGTTATTTTTTTTTATTTTCTCAATGTTTTTTTTTGTAATCTTGGTAGGTCCTTCCTTTTTCATTAATATATGAAAAGCAAGTTACATCCACATATAGATCATTGGGTGGACTCAACTTGCCCAGAGGGAAACCAAGTTTGTCAGCCACCTAACAACATGATATGCCATTTAGTAACAAAAAATAACAAGTCTTTCTAACCAAGCTAAATAAGTCTCACTGTATTTGCATTGCCTAAATTCTATATACCTAAAAACATAACTATCAACATACTGAAAACTAACTGCTTTCCGCATATAAAAACTAAAAGAAAACTGAGAGACTAACTATCAAACTACTATGCACCATCAACAGACGTGAACTCCACTAGAGTCAGGTCCTTAGAATTGGATCCCGGGAGCTCTGTCTATGGGAAAATACAAGGAATATGTTCTTCAATACATCAAAGTCAGCCATACTGCTTTTGCATCTGAAACTAGAGTTTCTAAAATTTTTGTTTATAGTAAGGAAAATCCTATACTTCTACTGTCGTACCCACATAAATATGTTCCAAAGATTTTGCTAGGATACTATTCATAGACCAATACAAGAACAAATTTTGTTTAAATTGAGTGACGCGACCTCGGGTGTGCCTCGCATCTGGAACCATACCTCAACAATATTTTGCGTTGATTTCCATCGTGCCAACCTGCTCGTTCAAATTTGCTTCCCATTCTTCCATTAACTATCGAATTTCTTCTGATGTGCCTTCATGATAGGCTATAGCCGCATCATTTATGATGCCGGAGATTGGATTTTGGCCCCGCATTCTACACCCAAAGGAGTTGGGATGCCTTGCCGCCGAGGGCCCCCTGGTTCTTCTATTGTGGCCCCTCGAGGATGGGCTTCTTTCATTTGTTGTCGCTGACCGAACCATTGCTTTACACATACACTTTGCTATGGAGGTTGTGAGTAATCTAGTTATTTACATAGGTGGTAGCTCGAGTCTAGAAGCTCCCAACTTCTAGGAGACGCTGCCGCCCCGCACACTCGTTAACCAACGCAAGGAGAAGCAAAGACCTCCACCTCGCCTACTCCTCCATCGATCCACAGAGCACAAATCCACCACCCTTCAACAATCCTTTACCATACAGTACACAATCACTGACTTCCCTCGCAGAGCAACTTACCAATTGCCAAAATGCAATGGCATTGTCACCTTCAGCAGGAACCTTAATACCTCACATGCATGTAGCCACCACACCATATGCCTCGAGCATGTGGAGGGTGGTGGGTTTGTACCTCAAGGAGACCCCCTTTAATTCACCATGATGGAATTTCCCTCCAACTCACACCCCGATCGGGGGTATTTTTTCAATGTTTTAATTTTATTTACTTGTTATTTTTTTTTTTTTTTTTGCAAAACAAAAATCATTATAAAAAAACATTGCAAATAAAAACAAAAAACACAAGTTTGGAAAACCCTTAAAAACAAACATCTTAGGGAAAAAAACAAAAAGAGGAATAACACAACTTGAAAAAAGGTTAAATAATCAACATTTAAAATAAAATTGCATACTTATGACATAAGAAAAATTAAAGTGTCAAAAATATGCCTAAAAAAAGGGTTGATATTTTTCAAAGTCTGCATGAAAATCACCTAACACTTTAAAAAAATTATCCATACTTAATATATCAAAAACTTTAAAGTGTCAAAAATAAGCCCAAAAAAGGGGTTGATGTTGCTTCAAAACTTTTCAAATTGGCATGAAAATCACTAACATAAATAATTAAAAAAGAAAAAAGAAAAAAGAAAAAAAAAAAGGGTGCATACTTAATACATAAGAAAAATTAAAGTTTCAAAAATATGCTAAAAAATGGTGTATTATGAATCAACACTTTTCAAAATCAGATGATTTTTTGTTACTTCTAAAAAGTGAGAACTCAATTCAGTACCCATTTGATTGGTAACTATGTTACAACCCAAATTTCTTCCTTGTAATAGCTATGAGGTCCATTCCCTTTGCACTCTTGTACATATCCATTGTCTCAACACACATTATATAAGTACATTGTCTTAAAACATTAGCATTCATTCATTGTTAGGGTCCAAGCCTAATCCATTTATTTATGTAATAAGCCCAATGGGCCGAACCATAGTCATAGTTAGTTAGAGATTCAATAAAGCCCACATTAATAATTGTAAGTGGTTGACCCGCATTAGAGAAAAGGGACCACAATTAGTTGTAAATGGGCCATAATTAATAAATAAATTGGTTAACCCGTGTTATGCAAGGGACCACTAGTAGTTAGGGTTTTGGATGTAAATTAGCTATAAATAGTTTTATTTAGTAAAGGAAAGATCATCGAGCCTTATTGTAATCGAGCTCTGCTCTGCAAGTGAACATTGAATCTATTTCTGAATAATAAAATACTAGTTGTTTTTTCTCATTTTATTTTGTGTTCTGGGTTATATTTCTTCGCATTTCTGGTATTCGGGAATTTCTCATAGGTCAAGAGCATAAAAAGTGGTATCAAAGCACTTTCCAAGGCTGGTTGTGCCTCCAATTTTCGTAGAATTTATTTTAGGCTGGAGATGTGTGTCAATGTCTTTAAACCATGGGATTTATCGTTGAGCGCATAAGCCTGTAGATTTGGAGAGGCATGCATGCAGGAACTGCAAGAGGTGGTTACGCTTTTTGGGCTCCCTTATAACCCTTGTGGGTACCCCTTCGAGTAGTTGTGCATTAAGCAGAACCGCACATGAACTGGACTTCCACGTACCCTTCGGTATACTGGAAGCCCCTTAGGCTCACCTGAAACCTAGCCTTAGATAAGCCATCGGTCGTCTTGTTGCTATAGTACACTGAGAACAACACTCAAGGAGATTACTCACGCGTACGATAGGGCAGCCAGGTAGTACGACTAAGGTTACGGTCGATCCTCCTTAGTTAGTGCCCTGAAAGATTAGGCCGAGTACTATTGTTGGACCCCTGTGTATATTGCGATCTGTAGCACTTGACACTCCTTAATGACCATAGTTCCCTCTGCTATCTGAAGATCACCAACTACCTTATCTTGCAAATCAAATCCAACAGTTGGGGTTCTGCCAATGTGGTGAAAATCAGATCCAGTAGTTGGGGTTTTGTCGCCGATGTAAAAATCAGATCCAAGAGTTGGGGTTTTGCCACCACCGTGCAACTCACATTTAGTAGTTTGGGTTTCACAGTGTCACTCAGACTCTTTGTGAAGTGAGGCTTGTTGCTACTATATTATGGGCCCTATTTTGACAGGACATTGGGAAGGATCAAGTTTTCTAGAATTCGGCCACTGTAGTATTAATCAACAGGGAGTAGAACTCCTTTCGGAGTATTAAAAAAAAAAAATATTGAGACCATCCTGGGACGCTTGCAAGAGACTTAGTCCATAAGCTTCAGGACGACGAGCTGATCATAGTGGTACCATTAACTTGTTAGCCTCAATTTTCCGGTGGTCCCAAATTTTTCTGAAGTGACTTCAAGTGACCTCCACTAATAGATTCTTGAGCTCGCCCTCTTTCCAATAAGACTACTCTTAAGTAATTGATCTGGGTTTGTGTATGGTAGGTACTAGATCTCAAGTCATGGCCCAAGAGAAGATTGAGAGCCTTTGAAAAAAGGTTGGATGAGTTCCAAGGCAGTATCGACCGAATTACCTCACAGCTTTAACAGCCTAGCAATATGATGTAGTGTCTCATCAGGAGGAACATAGTGTTTATGAACACCTCAAAGGAGAATCTAGCCGTCACATTCACCTCCATGGAAATCACCAACATTCCCACCCTCGGCCACCCAAGCTGGACATGTACAAATTTGATGGCTCTAATTCGACAATATGGGTAGCACAAATGGAACAATATTTCTCCCTTAATGATATCTATGAAGATCAAACTAAAATACATGTGGGAGCCCTTTACCTGGACCAAGAGAGATGGAAATGGTAACAATGGCACCAGAAATGTTATCCTGGGAACATAACTTGGCACATGTTTTCAAAAGCCCTATGTGACCGCTTTGACAGGGAATCTAATTTTTTGGGTCATCTCGCTAAGCTCCGATAGAAAGGCACAGTAAATGACTACATTGCAGGCTTTGAGACATTGGCCATCAAAACTCATGGTCTAAAAGACGACTTCTACTTAAAGTGTTTCATTAGTGGTCTCAAAGAAGCCATTAGAGCCCATGTCCATATGCACCACCCAACTACATGGATGGAAACCTGCAAAAAGGTTATCGAGGTGGAACTCACCTTAGCTTCCCAGTCCACTTGTCCAAATTTCATAGCCAAGGGGTGTCCCACCCAGGGTTAGGGCCCTACCCAAACACTTAAGGTTCAAAAGGTGTCTCTAGCAGAAATGGTTGTAAGAAGAAAACAAGGATTGTGTTACTGTTGTGATGACAAATACTCCCAGGGCATAAATGCAAGGAACCAAAATTATTTCAAATTGATGCTACTGATAAAATCTCATCTGAGGAGGCCCCACCCCTTGGGCGGTCTGAGGATGAAGTTGAAGAAACCCAGCCTAACAATGATCTCACAACTACACCAGGTGAAACAGTTATCTCACTACATGCTTTGGCAGACATTTCTTTGCCTCAAACTCTCAAAATCTAAGGCTTTATTAAACATCGACCAATCGTGGTATTGATTGATAGTGGAAGCCCTCATAACTTTATCCATAAGCGAGTAGCTGACGCTGTTCATTATTTTGTGCGAGAAGTCTTTAATTTCCAAGTCCTTATCGTTGATGGGGGGACCATGAAATGTGAAGGCTGTTGTGAAAATATTAAACTTCAGATGGGTGACTACCACCTCAAGACCTACATGTTTTCTATTGAAATGGGTGGTTGTGACATTGTCTTGGGTGTTGAATGGCTTCGCACACTGGGCCTGATCACAATGGACTTCTAGGAGTTATATATGAGCTTTAAGCAGAACGACCACATGCATACGTTATGTGGAATCTAGGCAGGTACTTGTACTATCATTAGCTCGCATCGAATGGAAAATATTTTGAATAAGGGCCATCATAGAGTCATCGCCTAATTTAATGTCATCCAGGCCATTGAATCCACTACTCCTCATATTCATCTTGAGATGCAACAGGTCTTAGACTGCCACCAATAGGTATTTTACAAACCTAAAGAGCTTCCAACCTCTAGGGGTGAACATGATCATAGCATCCCTTTGGTCCTAGGGGTCCAACCGCCTAATGTACACCCATACCAATATCCTTTCCCACAAAAGAATGAAAATGAAAAAATCATCAAGAAACTCCTCGAAGCTGGTGTTATTCATCCCAACATCAGTCCTTATTCATCACCACTGGTCATGGTGCTAAAGAAAGATGGAGAATGGCACATGTGTCTGGAATTTCAGGCCCTCAACAAGCTCACTGTCAAAGACAAATTTCCTATTCCAGTTTTTTATGATCTTCTTGATGAACTACATGGTGCTCATTTCTTTACCAAGCTAGATATTCACTCTCTCTATCACCAAATGCACATGAAGGAAGTAGACATTCCCAAGATTTCCTTCTGAACTCATGAAGGCCATTATGAATTCTTGATCATGCCATTTGGTCTTTGTAATGCTCCATCCATTTTTCAAAGCCTCACGAACCACTTGCTAAAGCCATATCTCTGAAAATTTGTCCTTGTCTTCTTTGATGACATTCTCATCTATATCCTAACTTGGGACAAACATCTTTATCATGTAGACTTGATCTTGCAACTGCTCTGGAATCACAAATTATTTGTCAAATTTCCCGAGTGCTCTTTTGGCGTGGAAGAAGTCAAGTATTTGGGATAGATTATAGGTCGTGAAGGAGTTAGGGTTGATCCAAAAAAGATATGGCAATGCAAGATTGGCCCCAACCAAAAACCTTGAAGAGTTTGAGGGGATTCTTGGGTCTCACTAGATACTATTGCAAAATTTTCTGCAATTATGGTCACATTGATAGACCCCTCACTAATCTTCTGAAGAAAAAATAATTTCTATGGACTGATGCAGCTCAACAGGTGTTCGTGGCTCTCAAACAGGCCATGTGCTCCACTCTCTTTTTGGACCTACTAGACTTCACCAAATCTTTTGTGATTGAATGTGATGCTTCTGATACTGGTATTGTTGTATTAATGCAGGAAAGTCGACCATTGGTCTTCACTAGCCAACAACTAAGTGGTAAACATTTGGGTCAATCTACTTATGAGAATGAAATGATGGCCATCTTACATGTAGTAGACACTTGGCGATGACACTTGTTGGGGCGACGTTTCCAAATCCACACAAACCATCAAAGCCTAAAATATTTTTTGGGGCATTGTCTATCATCGCCACAACAAAGTAAATGGTTGGCCAAAATGTTGGGATATGATTATGAGATAATTTACAAGAAAGGCCCTAAAAATGTAGTAGTTGATATCATGCCAATTTGAGGATGAAAACACCCTGCTATCAATCTCTCTTCCCATACCAGATTAGATTGAAGAGGCCCGCAAGGAATGGTTCTCACACGCCTCTCTCTCCCAACTTATTAATAACTTGAGAGAAGATCATAATTACCCCTCCAACTACTCTTGGAAGCATGATATTCTTCGCTATAAGGATCGAGTAATTATATCGCCAACATCCACCCTCAAAACCCACATTTTGGAAGAATTGCACTCATCTCCAACTGTAGGACATTCATGCTTTTAGAAGACATGCTCGCACTAGTCATTCTTTCTTTTGAATTGGCATGAAAAATGACATTCTTACTTTTTTAGCTGAATGTGATGTGTGTCAACACAACAAAGGAGAAACAATCAAGTTACCAGGAACCTTACAACCATTACCACTCCTTGCCTCTGTCTGGACGAATGTTTCCATGGATTTCATCACTGATCTCCCAAAGTCGGGCAACAAATCCGTCATCATGGTGGTTGTTGACAAACTTTCCAAATATGCTCATGTTTGTGCTCTACCTTCCCTTTTACCCCCACTTTGGTGGCTCAAGCTTTCATGGACTAGATCTTCAAACTGCATGGCATGCCGACTTCCATTTTGTCTGATCACAACCCCACTTTCGCCAGCAAATTTTGGCAAGAAATTTTCAAGCTACAAGACATGCAACTCCAACTAAGTACCACCTATCATCCCCAAACCGATGGTCAAACAGAATCAATCAACAAATGTTTGGAGACATATCTAAGGTGCTTCACTTCAAAAAAGAAGCATCAATGGGTACAATGGCTACCTTTAGTTGAATGGTGGTATAATACTATCTATCATGAAGCCACCAACATGACTCCATACAAGGCAGTGTATATCCAACTCCCACCTTCACTTATTTCTTATATCCCTTTATGTTCTAAGGTACAGGTAGTTGATCAACTCCTATAAAACTCTGCTGCCATGATAGCTCATCTCAAAGATAATCTACATCAAGCTCATAATCAAATCAAGAAATAGGCAGACCAACATCATTCCGAGTGCACCATTCAAGAAGGGGGTCAGGTACTCCTGCGACTGAAACCATATAAGAAAACATCTCTCAAAGAAAAGGGTTTCCAGAAACTAGCACCAAAATTTTATGGACCTTATCATATACTTCAGTGCATTGGAGCAGTCGCCTACAAACTAGCCTCAACTTCAAAAATCCATCCGATCTTCCATGTATCATGCCTCAAGAAAGTAGTGGGGAGTAATTGCATAATTCAAACTAGTCTACCCGAATTGGATGAGGAAGGCTCACTCTGTCTCCAACCATAACAGGCCCTTGATACTCGTGAAAGACATCTTTGCGGTTGCATGATCAAGGAAGTCTTCGTCAAGTTGAAAGACACCTCTCCAAAAGATGTGACCTGGGAACCAACCACTATTCTTCAGCAGTTTCTGCAACTTCAGCCTTGAGGACAAGGTTGCTTTTGATGGGGGAGAGCATGTTAGGGTCCAACCCTAACCCCTTTATTTATGTAATAAGTCAAATGGGCTGAGTCATAGTCATAGTTAGTTAGAGAGTAAATAAAGCTTGCATTAATAATTGTAAGTGGTTGACCCCCATTAGAGAAAAGGGACCACCGTTAGTTGTAAATGGGCCATAGTTAATAAATAAAGTGGTTAACTCGTGTTATACAAGGGACCACTAGTAGTTAGGGTTTTGGATGTCATTTAGCTATAAATAGTCTTAATTAGTAAAGGAAAGATCAACGAGTCTTATTATAATCGAGCTCTGCTCTGCTAGAGGTTTCCCCCTCGAAGAGGCAATTGAACATTAAATATATTTATGAATAATAAAATATTGGTTGTTTTTGTCATTTTATTTTGTGTTCTGGGCTATATTTCTTCGCATTTCTAGTATTCGGTAATTTATCGCATGTCAAGAGTATAACATTCATACAATCTTTCAAGCATGTACTAATATCATGAACTTAATCGAACATTCAAACAACGTTTTTTTTGCATAAAATTCAAGAGTTATAAACAATAATACTAGAACACTTATTTAGAGAAAACCACTTACTAGCAACAAACCTCCTATTTTTTTATATATAGGCTTTGTTGCTCCTGTTTTGTTCAATAATGGGTCATTCTCAGGCTAGACCATGACTCCATAATGACATTGGCTTACCAAGATCCAAGTATGATACATAACCAATATTTAACATAAACAAGTTCAAGGTACCAACCCTAACAACCTCCAACCAACAGGTTCATATCCTCGCATGAGTCCACTAAAACCAAGGTAGTGCACCCCCTTCTTTGATCACAACATTTCCTCGGGCTATGCCACTATCCTTCCAGGGTCTCAAAATTGGGTTGGCCAAGGATGTCTTAGATCCATATGGATTATAGAAGTTTCATCTACCTTCAGTTCTCGAGGTACTCTCTAGACCCCACACACAAACACTTATCCATACACTCCTCCCTCTAGGGCTCCATCCATCCACAAGGAAACCCAGGGATAAGTGCACTCACAAAATTGTCACAACATGCATATCAACATGCATAGGTTCCACTTGCACCATTCTCTCATCAACACCTTATCTTCCATGGTATTGATTCTACAGTACTACATGTAGCACCTTCATTGGCTTCCCAATCATGTCGCCAACTTGTTCTCAGTTCCATGTTCACTATTAACCACAATTTATCATCTAAATCATGTTATGAAAACAAAATAATATGAGTCTTTATGCATGCATATCCATTACTGTAAGCACCTAGCATATGTTCATGCATCTAACATATCATTATTTAATACCTATTTAATGGACATGCATCTTTAACAATTCCATCTCTTGCATTTTTATTATGCATGTGATATTATTCATCAACATATGACAAATTCTCAAAACATTAAAGAAAAATATTAAAACTAATAAGAGATGAGTTAAGAGATTCCCCCACATAGTTATGGCTACATCACTTGGCCATAAAATATCATAATTTTGTTGGGTTTCTTTAGGGAATCTAGTCAACATCTTACATATTTATCTTGTTGCATCAAACTCAATCCAATCTTCAAGTAACATTAGTGTATTCATATATACAACTAAATTATTTCACATAAGTACAATGCATGCATATTTATTAATTTAAAGCTTAATTTCTTTCATATAATCGATCCCATTCAGGTTCAGTGTTAAACTTTTGCTCTAATACCACTTTGTAACCTGGTGCCTTAATGCTCGATTAAGGATAAAAGGTATCAAAATTGTGTTCTTCACGAGCTTAACAATCAACTCTAATACAACTTTTCCATATACCCAATTCCCTTAATGAATTACAGAGGTTACAAGGTACCCAAAATTTTCTTTTTCTTTTTTACTAGCTTAACAATAAGCTTTAAAACCACTTTGTCGCATACCCATATTAAATTTATTCTAACCAAATTTGTAGAAACTTGATTTTCATCTCTCATAGTTGTTGTCGCAAATACTTTACATGTGAACATTTCTTCAAATACTTTGTATACAACCAATGAAGTAGTTTTTTTCTTGTAGAAATTTTATCAAACATTTTCTATGAAATCAAAAAAGAAACATTACTTTGATTCCACTTGTAACGTACTAATTAAAATGTAGCATTGAATCATGTAGCTTTTTATTTCTGTCTTTGAGGTAATTTATCAAATAATTTGTATGAAAATTGTAATAAAACACCTTGAACACATTTCTTCAAATGGTTTGCATGCAAATAGACATATATTAACTACTGCAATACTATCATACAACAATGCTAACATACAAGAATATTATCCCCATCCACAAAATGACATTTTCATTGGGTCATTTCATCAAATAGTTTGTATGCATGAATCATTAAACCATGTAGGTATTTCTTCAATTTCTTTGCATGCAAATTAATATAAAAACTTCCTCGGGGCATATATCCTGAATTATATAAGTATTCCAAGTTCTAGAAATTGAACTAGATGATTAGTGGGAGTTTTCATAACTATGGCCCATGTTTCAACCTTTAGAACCTGCTAGATGAAAAGTCATAATAGAAATTTCAACATGACTTGTTTGATGGATGATTTTAGGAGCATCCAGAAAGCTAGACTTCCTCTGATCATATCTCCTAAAATATTGTGGCCCAATGTTTGAAGGTTGGAAAAAATGACCAATGGTATTTCCCCTCACTATGCTTCAAGTTTCAACTATTGGAACTTCCTAGAAGAAAAGTTATAACAGAAATTCCAACATGACCTATTTGATTCATGATTTTAGGAGAATCTAGGAAGCTTGACTTCCTTTAATCATATCTCCTAAAATGTTGTGATCCAAGATTTGAAATTTGGTCTAAATGATTATCAATATTTCCCCTCATTGTGTTCCAAGTTTCAACTTATAGAACCTCCCAGAAGAAAATCTATAGCATAAATTCCAACATGACGTCTTTAAAGATGTATTTAGGAAGTCTAATTTCCTACGATCATATCTTATAAAATTTTGTGACACAAGATTTGAAAATTGGACCAAAATATCAACCAGATTTCCTCTCTATATGGTCCAAGTTTCAACTTTTTGAAACTCCTAGAAGAAAATTTATATTAGAAATTCCAGCATGCATTATATAAAGAAGAATTTAGAAAGCATACCTTCCTCAACCAATGTTGTTACAAAATTTAATACATATAAAAATCTACAACTAAATAGTATAACATCTATAGTCATGATAAATTTTCTAAAGGGAAAATTCATGTACATATAAAATTGTTGAAAAGAGAAATTAAAAAATCATGCATGTCACTAAATCATCTATTCCAAAAATATCATTAATACATAAATAAATATTTATCTATTGCAACTAGATAAATACTTGAAACTGAAGTATATTGAGCCATGTTCTACCACAATATAGGCTTAATTGTGCTATATTTTTTCTCATATTTGGCCACCCTTGTGCCAGACCTTGATGCCTTGAGGAGATCTTAACTCAGGGGTATTTTAGACACTCAGATTCAGACAAGATTGTAACACCAGAAGTGAATTACATTCTCCTTCACACACAGAGGAAAACTTAGTGATTAACCTTTCCATCTTTGACTAGGCTCAAATTCATAAAAATCCCATGCAGGGTCGCATAGAACATGGGAGTTATTCTATAATTTTTGTAGTCCCTCCACCCTCCCCTCTTCAGTGCTATATGTATGACACACAAACAAGATCATTCCTAGTCCTTAGAGCCATCTAGTCCAAATAAAAGGCATTGCAACACATTTGTTTCCTGTCACACAAGATATCACCAATTCGATATTTCTAAGCAAAAGAAAGAGATGTATGAGAGAGTAATAGAAGAGAGAAAAACTAGAAACTTAAGAACCAATAATAATAACCCCTTGATTTCTCCTCCCTCTTTTTTTTATAATCACATATTGACGCTTCTTCTTCCCGAAATTTCTTTGGAAGACAAACTATCACATCAAAGGGAAATATTGAAGCAAGGTATATTTTTCCTCTTAAGTTAGCTTTCCCCCTCCCCATGGCATCATAAGATGTTGGTTGTCCCATTTCTTAATCTCTAGCTAATTTATTAATAAAAATAAACATTATATCATATAATAGAGTTTGACATCATAACATCAATGTTGGCAGACCAACACTATATGTTCTTAATTACATCAAAAAATGTGGGGTAATGAAATGGGTGTCACAAACACTTCATGTCTAACATCTTTCAGACATCATTATTTCTAATCTTAGGAGTTTCCATTTCACACCATTTTATTGTCTAATTTTTGAAACTATAAGTTTCTCAAAGGAGTTTTTGGATTCACATTGATGCTGAGAAGGAGGGGGAGGTAAGGTGAACCAATATAAGACAATTTCTTACTTATTTAAACATTCATGAATCATAACCAAACAATCTCACATATGAAACACAAGATATAATTCAAAACTTATTTATAATAAATCGTTGTAGGAATCAACCTAGTGATACAAACTTTGTGGGCACTAACCTACAAGAGACACCAATCCCCCATGCTACAAGATTTGTAGGCACCAATTTATAGGAGACACCAATCACCTTTATTTCAATATATGTAGGCACCACCTACAAGAGACACCAATCCCCTTTGCTAGAATATTTATAGGCTCTAACCTATAGGAGACACCAATCACGTATGTTCTAATATTTGTAGGCACCAACCTATAGGATACACCAATCCCATTTGATACAAATATTTGTATGTGTCAACTACTTCATTGAGTTTGCTTGCTACTTTTTCCTTCACCAAGTTTTTTAGTTGTTTCTACCTTCACCACATCTATTAGCTACTTATGCCTCCACTAGGTCTATTAGCTACTTCTATCTTCACTAAGTTTTGCTTGGTGCTTAATCTTTCACTAGGTTTTCTTGCTACTTCTACCTTCATCAACTCTACTCCTCCCAAAACTTGTTGTTTTTGGCCTCTTCTCAAGAACGAACTTTTAAAACACGCCACATATCTAATTTTGCAAATATGTTTCTAAAATTTTGACTGGAGGCCTTTTTGTATGTCTCATTGGATCTCTAAAACTTTCATAGTTTGAAAAGTTTCGGAAAATAAGTTATAGCAAAAATGAAAAACTAGCCTATTTGAAGTAGATTTCAAGAGCATTTAGGAACCTTAACTTCCATAAGGCATATCTTTCAAATTGTAGTGAACCAAATTTTAAAATTTATACCATAGGTACCTAGATATCTCTCTTTATCTCCTCAACATTTCACAATCTGAAACATCTCAGAAGAAACATATAGCAAAAATTCCAAGTTGCCTTGTTTGAATCATATTTTAGTAGCATTTAGAAAGCCAAATTTTCTTAGAGGATATCTCTGAAAGTATAGTGAACCAAAGTATTAAATTTTTACCATAGATGCGCAAATATATCTTCTCTCTCTGCTCAAGATTTTACAGACTAAAATATAGCAAAATAAAGTTATAGGGAAAATTCCAAGTTGATATGTTTGAAGCAGATTTCAGGATAATTTAGGAAGCCTAATTACCTCATAATATATCTACAAAAGTATAGCAAACCAATGTTTGGAATTTCCATCACAGATACAAAATAACTTTCCTCAATATCCTCCAAGTTTCATGGTCTGAAACATCCCAATCAAAAGTTATAGCGAAAATGCCAAGTTGACCTTTTAGAAGTAGATTTTAGGAACATTAAAACATCCTAACTTCCTCAAATAATATCTACGAAATTATAGTGAACCAAAGTATGAAATTTCTACCACATACACATAAAAAATCCCCTCTATCTCATCCATGTTTCACAAATTTATAATTTCCAAAATCATATTTATAGTGAAAATGCCAAGATGGCTTGTTCATTCCACAAATCACATTTTTTCTCCACCTTTAATTCACCAAGAGTATTCCCTGGCTTCTATTGTGCATCTAAGATTTCTTCTTGCTTGGATGGTCTTCAAACACACTCATATATCCTTTATTCATATTTTTTCAATGTTCACTTATGGGGATGACTTGTAAAACTGGTTAGGTTGACCTATACTTTCTTGATGGGGTGACCTGATAGAATATTTCATGTTTCCTCATTCCTATGGTGTTAGAGGGAGTACCATATACGATTGGAAAGGTAATGGAATATCATTTTCAACCATATATTCTATGCTCCCATTTGAGCTATGTATTTCGAGTAAATATTCATTCAAAGAGAGGATATGCAAATTAGGCATAAAACGAAACTAGGTATGAAAACAATATTTCCAACAATATTCATCTTGTAATCACTACCTTGGACATTTCTAGTCCCCCCTATCTTTGAAATAAATGACAACAATATTTCCAACAATCTTCCCCTAAATTTGACATAAATGACAACATAATATTCAACAAGGGCACCCTTTTTTAAGTTTGAGTATATATAAATACACATTTTTTTTTACGTGGAATAAAAGCACGGGAAACCTCAAAGCACTTCTCCACATTTCATTGATAGTAAACAATTGGTGTTGATTATGGGGCCTCACCCCAAGGGAATCAAAGAGAGTCAAACCCATGATCAACAAAAGCTAGTAGCAATATCAAAGAACTTCATGTTTGGCTCTAGACCACTTGGTCTAACCCTTGGAGCTATATATAAATACACATATATGAAGAATCCTTCATCACTCATGTATTAGTTTTGATCCTATCATGGTGTTTGAATTGGAATTGTCCTCTCTCCAAAAAAAATAAAAAATTATGATGATGACATATAAACCAATCACAATTCACTCACCATATAAGAACTAATGACAACTCTTGGATACTTTGCTATAATCTTTTCAACACCCATGGGATCAGATTCCCAGAAGCTTAAGGATTTTGATATTATGTAATATAATATGAGTTTAATAGAAAGAATCTTATTTACAAAAAAGAAATCCTTTTTTCCATATAAATTAAAATGGTAATTCATATCTATAACCATTGTATTTGACATGTATATTGATATGTATATCACTCATATATTATGTTTTTCATATCATTATTGTTGTTTTTGTTGTTTGATTTATAAAATGTCTTATGAGTAGGCTAATGATTAACATTATTATTGAATTTTCTATTTTGAAATTAAATTTGAGATGTATCACTCATTTAAATTTAGAGTTGTCATATAATGTTTAAATATTTTTTAAAGTGATTTGTTTATTGTAAAAAATGTGAAATATGTTGATTAAACATGATTACAAACTTTATTAAATGATTCAATCGATGACTACATAGTTTGGTTTGATAAAGAACACATATCTATGAAGTGTTTATGTTTTGAATTCATATAATTTAGCTCTATTTAAATGTTTTATGTGAATTAAGATATGCCACATCTTTGACATCTACCTAAAGAAATACCATATTAATCAATGTGTTTGTTTTTCACACGTTATATTAATTACAAAGTTCCTTATAATTCTAACGTATCATATAAATTTTAATTATGTGATTAAGTTAAATTAAAAATGGTAAGCCACGATATATGGGATATTTTTGTGGATATAATATGAAATTGCAATATAAAAAATATATTACCAAACAACTTTGAATTGATACAAATTCTGAACTATGTGCATTATATGTAATTTAGTTAAATAATACCAATATTATTACAATGTTAAATATTAAATATTCATTCTCTTCATATCATGTGATTAAAATGAACACTTA
>APFE030740890.1:70688-135126 GCA_000404065.3 Pinus taeda | reverse complement strand
TATATATATATTCATGAAATTATTTAATCTAGGGTGATCCATTCAATAAGGTTTACATGCTCATTTATATGTTGGTCTCATTACTATTTTATTCTAATAATACATCATTAATTTTGTGACAATTCAATTAATGATTATTAAATTAAAAGTTAACATAAACACATAAACATGTGTCAATATAATAAATATGACACTAAAAAGATATCAAAAGCACATTTTATGCTTGCGCTACTTAATATGTTTTCAATCTAATGGTTGTAAATCATTATTAACTTTTCATACCCAACATTATAAAAAAGAATTGACAATTGCAGATACCTATAATAAAATGACTCATCCACAATATAAATAATGTAACAAAACATTTACGTATCGCTCTTCCTTTCCATCATCCTAATTATCTTCCTCATTTGGCATTATAAAATTTTTATTTTCAAAAAAATATTTTGATCTCAGATCATGTCTCAGTACAAACCACCAATCCCCATTCAACACATCTAAGTAAAAAAAAGTTGGTTCAAGTGTTGTGAGAAAACATAAGGCTCCTTAGTTTCAACCCATGCTTTTTTAGAGTTAATACATGTTATCCCACTATCACAATATTCCTTTACATTTATCAATTAAAATGATCCCACCATTTGTAACAAAAAATAGAACATTGAGAAGATAAGAAGTCTACTTGCATGATCTATTGTATATTTCCAATATAATCTAACTTCCCCCTCTATTAGGTTTTGATCATGGTGTCTAGCATGACTATATTGGTCAAAATTGACCGTCAATCCATAATCATGTGTGATATGTCCATCATCAACATCCTCAATGCGAGAATGATGTACATATGCCCATATAGATGGGAACATATGCACCTATAAAAATTTTAACAAAGGATAGTGTCATATGTCTAATAACTCAAGCATTATTAAGCACATAATATATGTTATAATTAAAATTCACATTATAAATTGAAGTACTTATAAGAGATATTATTATAAAGTGTTTGCACTCAATCCTTATGTTTAGTGCATTTAGGTCTTCTCCAGGTGGGTAATGATCAAACACATCATATTTATTTGTGATCTAGTTAACCACCCAATTGTTGGGATAGATATTTGGCATATTTTATTTCAAATGATCAGGTTAAGGCATGCTTATACCATTCTACCATCTGAATGATTTCCTATCACTATTTAATTTCCTTCTCGTCTCTTCATACAATGTGACCATCATTTTGTTTCCTCTAAGTTGTAAAGAAAAAATCTATTAATGACACAAATTTCTAAATTAATTATTGTATACAAGAATTTAGAATGAATAGTATGATATCAAATGTATATTATCATCTTCAATGTAAATAGTTACTCTGTACAAATTTAAAATTAGATAAGTGACATACTCTTTACCATGCGCCTTTTTCCATTTGTTTGGAGTAGCTCCACTTTTGTTTTGTCATCATCCCATTCATTATCCCAAACCATTGTCCTTAATGTGTTGTAAATTTACTTGGTATACTCACTAACATAGTAGAATGACTCATATACTATGTACATCTATGCCATAGAGCCCTCTAGTTTTGCCCTTTATCAAACAAACCCCTTCAATTGTTTCATGTAATTTTATAAGAAGAATATCCAATGACATGATAACACCCTAGCTAATTCAACCTCATTAGGTATGTGAAATAGAAGATGGACTTGAAAATCCATAAAAGTTGTGGGCAATTCTTTCTTAAACATACAAAAAATCTCAGTTGTCTCTCCACAACATAATGGAATGCTAGCCATATGAATCTCTTTTGATGTGATCCAATGTAAAAATGCATATAATTTTGATATAGTACATCGTAAGTCTCAAGATAAGTAATAGTTGACATAATCACACATGAGCAAAGGATAATAACACTACAAAATAGAAACACGGTTAAATGTCATAACTATGAGTGCATAGTATATTTTAACTTAACACCATAGAGAAAAGAATCATGTAATTGACATGCATACCCTTAGAAGATTCAAATGGTCATTTGATTTCAACTCTAAAAAATTCCCTTCGACAATGAAGCAACATCATATAGTTTACCCATATGAAGAAGGTTCCTTTACACCAAATGTAACATCCTTCACCATAGAAAGATTATATTTCTTCAAAATTCATGCACATCACCTTCTTTAAAATTCCAAGAGGGACCACAATCTCCTCTACCTTCTTTTTTTGCAATGTTTTTTTTAGTATTCAAAGAAATAAGATCTCTCATAATAACTAATGTGTTGCTTTTATTTTGATGATATTTTCTCCATAAAGACGATGAAAGATTTTTGAATATATGCATGGTATATAGTAAGTGGGCAATCTTAAGATGTTGCAAATATGGAAGCTCACAAAATACAAATTTCTTTTTCATCCCAATGGACATTTTTTCAATATGGGTGTCAAAATATTCAAGATCATCAAACAAAGGCTCCCCATTTGAATCAAACAATTCTAAAATTTATTTCTCAATTTCCATGTCACATGCCCTAATCCAATCCATTGGTGTCATTTTTCTAGGTGTCTAGGTTCTCTCTCATTTAACATTGAAAGTATATGCAAGTCTTCTATAAGGGTGGTATTTTGTGAGGAATAACCTTGAGCAATCATACACTACTTTTGTAGGTAGTTGGACCACCTAGACTTTATAAAAGGTCCACAACATTTACATCCAAAATACTATTTTCTTACAATATTTGTGATGTTATTATATATAGATCGTGTCAACATCTAAAAGATAGTTGCACCAAATTAAGTATGCCAAATAACATTACAAATATGAGAAATATCATAGTCCTTGATAATTATGTGTGGTGTACGAACATATTCCATACAACATAAAAGACCTATCCATTGGGATGAGTCTTGATACATCATATACATGTATCCCTTTCCATAATTGTTTAAATACATTGACCAATAATTGGAGGTAGACATCAATTCTCTTCACTTGTCTTCTACCTGGGACTATAAGAACAAACATAATATGTTCATTCTTCACAGAAAACCATGGGGAATATTGTCAATAATCACTATCACTAACTAAATAAAATAGTTAGTGTTTTGGAGGGAATATGAGTTAACTCCATCCATGGATATGTTAAATTCTTAGCTATATACTTCAAACTTGAATTTATTAGGCCATGTATCCTCTATATGCTTCATGGATATTGAATCTACTAGGAATAGCATAAATCATGGCTCACTTATATGTGAATCATGTCGCCCTTGCAACAAGGCTTGTTATGTAGCCAGATAAAAATAACGCAGAAACATAAGAAAGTATAGATCAACTACTTCATAATAAGCCACTTCAAGGGGGAAACCTCCTTTTACATCACATAAATGAAAAATTACTCAATTATTCAAATGATAAGACCTCCTTGGTATATATAGGAGTTTAAAGGATTAAAATATAATTAGGGCCTACATTATACAATAATAATGTAAGGATAAAACAATAACAATATTAGGATTTTATGGGGCACAACAATAACAATATAGGGTCTACACTAGTATTATAGGGACCTAACATGCCCCTCTCCTTAAAAAAAGTGTTTTCCTCAACGCTTGAGTAGTTTTGGACGCTTCTATGTAAAATACTGTTAATTTTAGGTAACAATGGTATGTTATATGCTTGCAACAATTTCTTCAAGGTCTTTTAGTTAGCCTAATGACAATTTCCAATTTAATTTCCAATCACAATCACATTAATCATCACATTGACAGTAAATATAGATAGAACATGAACAATAATAGCAGAAGACAAGATAACACTAGAATTTGGCGAATGCCAGGGAAAAACCCCAAGATGGGGAAAACCCTTTGGTCAATTCTTCTTATTATAAATATCAAATGTTCAACACATAGAAAGAGTACAATAAAGTCAAAATTGACTTGCGAAATCAATGTTCAAAAATAGCCCAGTCAAATTTGTCCTTAGTCAACAGAAGTCAAACAACAACTGTGTACACCCTAACCACTTAATGGTCAAGGGTCAAAACAATCTCATAGCAACTCGGTCAAATATAATCTAACTTGACGTCCTTAGCTAGTTAAACTATAGTTAAAATAGTCCACATTTGAGCATTAAAACCTAGTCAATGTATAGGAGAAGACTATGGGAAAAGTATGCAATTGGTCTATGGTCAAAGGGCCCAAACTTCCTCATCTTTTGTGCCCTTCATTGTGGCCCAGAGAAATAAAAAGAATACCAAGAAAATTACAGTTAAAATCAGTCAAATAGACCTTGGTCAATGTTGGTCAAATCCTGCAACAGATCTGAAATTAAACATCTTGAAACTCATCCTCTTTTAGCCACATGTGTGAGAAGAAGATATGCATAATGAGTTGTACTAACCAATCAGATGAGGAGAGAGAAGAACGAGTTGAGTTTATGATGTGCCAAATGAGGTTGGAGGTCTCTCTTATTTATAAAAGTCGTTGAGGGCTAAAAGACATGTCCGTTAGGATTCATGAGCCTACATGATGATGTGTTCGACATTGACAATTTGCACATGTGTGGGATTCACTCCAAAAACATATTTCTCCTTGTCCAAATTGAGTGATCTTTAGGTCTATTTTGGTCCTCTTGAAAAGAGGAATTCAATGCAATAATTATCTCCATCAAATGAGTTGTTCAAAGTGAAATTTGGTCCTAGTTTCCAATTTTAACACGTCCTCTCAACTAGGGATAATTCCATCTACCAATATATGGCCATCAATCATCATGCCATCCTATCATCATGTACCATCTCTGCATATCATCTCAAATATGTTGAAAACTGATATAGATATTGAAGAAAAATTGATCGAGAGTGAGTCATAAGACCTTTCCACTCTCCATTGATAAAATTAAATGGACATAACTAGGGGTAGAACCCTAATCAGACTTGATCCTAGATCATGTTGTTGACCACCATGCATCCCAGACATAGGGAGTACAAAATTATACGATGCATCCATCTGTAGTGTTATTCCTTATCCATTTATCCAAACTCATTAGCCAGATGTGAGATACTTCCCAAGAGTCTCAAGCTACATAGGTAAGATGTATGTTGGGGCATCTTCAGGAGAAGGTGAATCACTCATCCTACTCATATGCCATATGAGAAGGTAAACCACTCATCTTATGCATATATCATCAATCGTAGGGGAAGGTGAACCACCCACCCTACACACATGTGTCATCAATCGTAGGGGAAGTTGAACCACTCACCCTACACACATGTTAACCATCATGGGGTATCACCGAGGAAGGTGAACCACTCACCCTATACACAACACACCTATAGGGGAAGTTGAACCACTCAGCCTATACAAAATGCACCTATAGGGGAAGGTGAACCACTCACACTATGGTCGCTCATAGCTCCAAGCACTACCCCAGGCCCCCAAGAGCTCCTAGAGCTCAATGTCCAACTCAAGCAAGACCCTCATGGGAGGGTCCTTCCATAACTCTAAGTCTCTCTCAGAAGGCTAATAATTTGACCTTCCCTAAGGGCTTCATGAGGATGTCAGCAACCTGCTCATCAGTCTTGATGTGTTAGAGCCTTATTTCTCTTCATTGTACCATATCCAAGATAAAGTGGTACTTCAAGTCAATATGCTTGTAGCGGTCGTGGAACACGGGATTCTCTGAAAGGTGAATCACACTCTGGTTATCGCAATAGATAGCAGTGGTGTATAACATGTGCTGAAATAGCTCACTGAATAGCTTCCTCAACCAAACAACTTCACAATAGGCCATACTAGCTGCAATGTATTTGGCCTCAGTGGTTCTTAGAGAAATTGATTTCTGCTTCCTTCTCATCCATTAAATTGAAGCAGATCCCAATGAGAAGCAACAACATGATGTGCTCTTTATATTCACCACATGTCCAGCCCAATCAGATTCAGAATATCCATGTAGCCTCAAATTATTGACAGTGTATTTCAGCCCATAGTTGATTCTACCACAAAGATACCTCAAGAGATTCTTAACAGCAATCCAATGTATGTGATGGGGCTCAACAATGAATTGACTCAAAATATTTACAGTGAAGCATATGTACAGAAGGGGGTTTACCAAGAACATCAGGGTCCCCACAAGTTGTTTATACTCAGAAGGGTTCCAATTTTGGCTCAGTAACACTTCCACATAGATTCTTGAATTTGATTTCCATTGGAGTTGTTGGAAACAATTTTAATACTGAGAGGGGGGTGAATCAGTATTAAGGCTAATTTTTAACTCTTTATGTCAATTAAATTCCCTTATTCAAACTTGGCAATCATTCATATAATCAGCAACAACATATAATATGGCAGCAATATGAAATCAACATACAAGCACACACCTTAAGCATCATACACATGAGACGCAGGTTTTACGTGGAAACCTATTTAGGAAAAAACCACCAAATCTTGTTGTTGTTATTGATATAAAATAATGGCACCTACTCTATTACATCAATATGTTTTGTGAGCCACCACTCACAAGAAGCACCAACTCCCTTTGATTATTTATAGTACCCACTAATAGGAAGCACCAACTCACTATTTTTGTAGATCCCTATCCAACTTACCAGAAGCACCATGTGAAGCACCAACTTCACAGATTTGTTGCAAGCACCAACTTGCAGGACGCACCAACCCCCAAGCCTTATCAAGCACCCACTAGAGATGGAAGCACCAACTTCCTATATGTAAGCTCCAAGCCACACTCAAATAGGAACTAAAGGTTCTTTGTAATTTGGTGGCCACCCTACTTGATGTCAACTCTATTCTCTTCACAACCTTTGGTCCATGAAGCACTCTCCACACCTCTGTGTGCTCTTCCCACTTTGTAGCAGCACATTGGTCTGCTCAATAGCAGTCACTCATCACAGTCCACACATATCTTTGTTCTATCCTCTTCATCAACATAATTTCAGCTCTCAGCTTCTTTTATTCATCAGTCCCTCTCAACCTTACACACCATATCATTAGTTCACTCGACCTTCTTTCTCCACACATGCACCTTCATCCTTTCTCACAAAGCATGGGAAACTTCCACCTTATGCATATCAGTCAATATCTCAGGGTCTCTTACCTCTATACAGGAACTCCCAACCTTTTCTCTGTAGAACAAGCTCTCTCTCAGCCTTATAAAACAATGCACTCTTACAAAACTTTTCCACTTAGCTCTATAGAAACTATGCTACTTCCCCCCACATTTCTCATCAAGCTCTTCGGCTTTGTTCCTCTATTGCCCCACGATTTATGTTCTCACTCTATTTTATATTCACACTGCCTGAGTGTACCTTGGCATGGCCCTTCATTCTATTGTTTCATCTGAATTGGTCATTAGCACTACATTAACCATGAAAATGGACACTTTTACAGTTTCTCCATACTGAGAATGAATTCTCAGTCCACCTACACACTCCAACTAGACACAGTCCTCTCTGTGAACAACACTCATGTCATTGAGGCTCTCCATTATTATCCATGGTTTTGCATGGCTTAGTTGTACTTTGCCATGGCTTCTCTATGGACCATTGTCCTTGTTGCCTTGTCTCATAGTTTTCTGTTGATCCATCTGACTCCATGAACCAACTCTGTTGATTTGCATTTGTTCTATGGTAGTTGACCCATTCATCCACTTAACTCACTGAGATGTGCATTAGAGCACAGGAATAGCTTGTCTCACCTCAAGGCAGACCCAACACTCTTTCTAAAAGATCATGGTCATTTTCGCCTTAACCTAGTGATCTTTGACAATCATCATTAATCCTAAGACCAACTCCTTTGTTCCTACATTCAATTTCACAGTTACTGACCCATATGCTCTTTAAATCCATGTACTTCCTTATCAGAGAGATTCCATATCACAATCTTCAAAGTGGTGCAGTATTCTAATCTTCTGATTGTAGACCTCCTATATGATGAGCTCCTTCCGCTTAGCCCTCCCTGTATTTCTCACCATATGACCAAGGGTCATGACCTATCGCTTAGCCTTGAGGTGCTAGAGAACATTTTATCCTGTTGAGGGCTAATTTCCTTTGTTAGTGATTAACACCCTTGGTTCTTTAGTTCTTCTTGACCATGCGCTATCCAAATATCGAAGCCCCTCACATCGAAAGTTTTGAATCAGGGATTTAACTTTGGAGTTGTGATATTCCCACTTTCGATATAGCCCATAGCTCTCAGTGCTTGGCCCCAAATCCACACCTTTGGTTCTTTGAGTCTTTGCAACCATGTGCCAGCCCATATTAGAAGCCCTCTATGTCATAGTTTTCCAACACTTGATCTGTTATAGAGTTCTGACATCTTCAATCCTTCGATTGTCGACTTCAGATATGACTTCATCACTACCAGATTACAACTCCTTATAGGTGAAATGTGTCACCCGGTTATGGCCCATTAGACCACCTAATATGGTTGAATATTCTTGCCATGTTTCCTACTGTACTTCCACATCATGTTGACATCAGTTGCCACTATACCCTATCGGAGCCAATCAGATGTTGTGATGTTTCCTTATCGGATCCAACTAGACATTTCCATGTGCCCTTATCAGAGCCAATCATATCCTGCCATGTTTCTTGCTAAAGGAGAGAGAAAATGGCTCACCCACCTTTGTTTTTGTGATGAAATCCTTTTTAAATCCTTTATCGGTGTTCTCAATGGATTTTAACATTATCGACACTCCACCCATATCAAAACTTTTAAAAGGTTCTCACGTTCAGAAGTTCTAATTCTTCGATTGCTGATATGCCTGATATGATGACCTCTAATAGCCGATATGCTGATATGCTAGTCCGTCGATCTCTGATATGCCGATATGTTGGACCTTGGATATTCTAGTCTTCTTTAGAACTTCAAGTCCCTGATCATTGACAATCCATAACTTTTGATCCAGGAGTCCATTTTTGGACTTCCGCATATCGTTACAAAAATATTCCAGACCACTTTCCAATGGATAGGGTTTGATGTAGTCTTTGAGCCCATCTTCTACCTCTAATATGGATCCAAACTCTCTGCCATTATTCTTCTCCTTAACTCTCTGGACAAAGGAATAGACAACCACCATGATGATCCTCTTCATGAAGCCTACATCTATCGTGGACTTCCATCTAGTCCATCACTGTAATCATCATTTTATTACTTCTCCAATAATCATGCTACTGTGATGATTTTCTACATGAAGCCTGCAACTACCGTGAGATTCCTCCTGGGCCATCACTGCCAACATCTGCTATGACAAGCATCCAATCTACTATGGTTGACATCAATTCCAACACTCCTGCCAATAGTTAGGTAATGCTCCTGCAAATAGTTAGGCATTGCTCCTGCCAACAGTTAGGAAACACCAACTTCTAAACACATCTCCCCAGCATGACTATTGACATCAATGTCAACACACTTGTAGATGCCTTCATTAGGCCACTAGCCATCCAAACAATGCCAACTATTCAACAAGAGTAGACACAGACTTGCATTCCAACATCGCACATCTTTCTAGCAGTTTCACAATGTATTTTCCTTGAGAAGGGAAAATATTACTTGGATTTTTCCATACCTCTAGGCCTAGGAAGTAATACATCAATCCTAATTCCTTCATCTCAAACTCATAAGTCAACTCCCTCTTACATTTATAAATGAGAGGGCCTACACTAATCAAAAAGTGATCATCAACATAAAGTATCAAGATAATAGGTATGTCTTTTTCGACCTTGAAGTATAGGTTAGGATCAACATAGCTCCGTATAAATCCTAGATTCATAAGATAATTTCTAATCCTTTTGTACTAATCCCTAGGGGCTTGCTTCAAGTCGTAGAGGGCTTTCTTCAACCTACATACATGTGTCCTTCGATCTTGTTCCTCAAACCCCTAAGGTTGTTCCAAGTAGACTTCCTCCTTAAGCGAGTCGTCCAAGAAAGCAGTTTTGACATAAATTTGATGTAGGCTCCAACCTTGGTTGGTAGTGAGAGAAATAATAGATTGGATAGTGGTAAATCAAGCAACTGGTGAAAATATTTCGTCATAGTCCACTCCTTCCTTTTGAAAGAAGCCACGAGCAACGAACATGGCCTTGTATTTCTTAGCACTTCCATTAGCTCCATGTTTAATTTTGTAAATCCATTTAAAGGTGACCACAGACTTGTCCTTAGGTCTAGGAACCACAACCCAGACATAATTTTTCATGATTGGTTTCATATTCCTCATTCATCACATCTTGCCACATGATGAGCCCCAAAAATGGGTAATTATATGGGCTCATTTAGCCTCCTAATTCGACTTAATCCACCATTCGCATTAGTTTATTGCATGTTTTTTATTATATTTATGCTAATAAAGTGAATTGGGTTAGTCATTACGCCAACAAGTCTAATGTGTCCTTTATGCAGTTTTTTTGGTTAATTTGGAGACAAAATCAAAGGTTTAATGAGCACTTGGCAGCCAAATTCGTGGAAGAACAAGGGGGAGGATTTGTAGGAAGATGTCCCCTTCATTTATGAGCCCTTACCTTGAATTCTCCATCAAAAACTCGGAGCACAAGGGGCAGCCAAGCAAGTCAAGTAGGACTGTTGTTAACTGCAAGTTTTGGCAGTCGAGTCCCTAAAGTTTAGGAGGACTGTTGGGGTCCTCAATTTGTATAAATAAGAAGGCTTAAGGCCTCATTTGGAGTTATCCAGTTGTTAGTCGATTTTTAGTCAGTTTTTAGGTAGGAGTTAGTCATTTTTTAGTCAGATTTTAGTTATATTGTAGTTAGATTTTAGCCAGTAGGTTAGCTCTGCATTTCAACACATTTTCAAGCTTTTTCTTATAGACAGTTTCTGGGATGTAACTATTATTTTTTTATCAATAAAGATGAATCTATCTTTGCACCAGCTCTAATATTTCTTAGGAGGTTGTAGCTCTTGGGGTTGGGCCCAACCCAAGTGCCTAGTACCTCCTTTGTGTACTTTTATGTGTCTTTGCTGCCTTCTTAGAATAAAATCTGTTATTTAGGTTAAAACCTTGTTTTGTTACTTAGGTTGCTTTTGATGATTAAAATAGCTTTTCATGCTTCAGGTTGATTTGACAGTTTGAGTATAGAAAAGATCTTCAGAAAAGGCTATCAAGCAACCCTTGATCTCACCTCTCCCTCCTTGGGACCATGAGCTGAGACCAAGGCATACTAGCTGCCACAAAAACATTGTTTTGCTTTTCAATGCAATTGCAAGTGTTGGATTTTTAGATGGAAAATTTGATACCACTTGTACTTGCATGTTTAGGATCTATTCTTGCTTAGTTTCCATAGTTATCTTGCATGATTTTCCGCCAATAAACTTCTGTTCATCATGTTTCCAGCTTTTAGGTCAAATTAGGTCAACATAGCTAGATCTTTGGTTTTTCTAGTATTTGTTCGATCAGTTTTGGAAAATAGTGTGCAGAACACCTGTAATACCTCCCTACCTATCCTTCCTCCATCATAAAACCTGCTCCAACCCCTAATCCAAGATTCATTTTCTTCATTTGCTACACTTTTCCAATTTGACCTAATTCCCATATCTTTGTGCAACCTTGCTCCCTCCATCCTTGAACCAAATCTAATTGCGTTAACCACTCCTCATCCTCATTCACCAAGTCTTGGACCTCCTCACACCCTTATATCACCTCCATTCCCACTTCTCCACCTTTCTTCCACCATTAGCCCTTCAAAATACCCTTTCGGAACATCCTGTAGAAGCTACAGAACATCTTGTAGAAGCTACAGAACATCCTGTAGAAGCTACAATACATCTTGTAGAACCCCTGCAGACTTCCTGTAGAAGCTCACGAAAGCGGTTTCTTGAGATCCAATCACTGTGAAACTCTCTAGAAGGGTGCTAGGGACCCCTTAGGCCCTCTTCTCACCTTCCCAACCTCCTGCAAGCATTTCCTTTCGCCAATCAACCTCTGCACAGAAAAAATAGTTAAAGCACATGCATAATAATTCTGACAACTTACTCAAAAATACAAAAAGATGTTTTTTCCAAATTTTACTGTAGAAGTAGCTTAGTCACATGCATTTTACCTTCCTAGAAGTCAATGGAATCCATTTCCACTGCTTTTATCGCTTTTCTTGCTCCGGTAGGGTTAGTCTGTAAAACTAGGGTTTGCTAGGGTTTGCATTTCCTTTCAGCTTTCCGCTCCTTTCTGCAAGTAGATTGGCCTCTATTGAGTTAGATTTTGTCCATCACAGTTAAAAGCTTCTTCTAAGAGCTCATAGAAGTTGGCTTAAGCTCCTAGCGGACTTGTGCCAGCTAATCAAGTGACAACCGCGGCAAGAGCTAGTACTTGTGCATATAGCATCGTCGCTTCCAAGTTTGTTACGAACTACCGAGTTGATAAAAGTAAAGAAGGGAGTCCCAGTAGTTGCAGCATTATTGCTACAATACTGGAGCCCACCACCACACCTGGTGATTTATGTCTTATTTGAACATGAAATGTTTAGCTTGAACAATAGTACTCATGGTGGCCAAGTACTCTTGATACATGTTTGGCTTCTTACTTTCACGAAATGTCCCTCTTGGAGCAATATGTCTTTCAACATCTTTGAGAGTATCTTTGGGCCATAATTGTCATTTCCTTGAGGTAGAAGGATCAGTAGGTGGTGGACCAATAGGATCCATCAGGCCATCAACATCAAGCATAGGCTCATCTATCGAAGGTTCATCTTGTTTTTAGGCAGCGTCATCGTCCTTCCTTGAGATAGGGAGATTTCTAGCTTTCCCAAGGGCAGTGTCTTCATCAAATGTAACATCATGGCTTAGTTCCACAACTATTTGAATTCATCAAAGGTAACATCATGGCTTAGTTCCACATCTCTTTGACTAGGTACATATATTCTAGATGATTTTTAATTTTCATTGTAGTCAATGAATATACCTTTCTTCCCAGAGGCTTCTAACTTATTCCTTTTCTCTTTAGGCACATGAAAATATACTAGACAACCAAAGATTCTAAAATTACAAACATCAATATTCTTACCAGTGAATACTTTCTTGGGTGCCTTGAAATCCAAAGCTTGAAGCGGGATTCTATTTTGAACATATACGACAGTGTTGGAAGCTTCTTCCAATAAGAACTTCGGCAGACATTGATCATAGATCATGGCAAGGGTGGCTTCCATAATTGCTCAATTCTTCCTTTCAGCAACACCATTCTACTAAGGAGTGTATGGAATAGTTTTCTCCCTCTTAATGTCATCCTCTCTACAAAATTCATTGAATTCATTTTATTCATATTCGGTTCCATTATTGATCCTCAGTGTATTGATCTTATTCCCTGTTTAATTTTCCGCCAATGCCTTGGAAAAACAGAACCATTTGAACACTTAATCCTTCCTCTTCAAGAAATAGATCCATGTTTTGCATGAGAATTCATCCAAAAGGTTGCATAATATATGTATCCTCCTAATGAGGTTACATGCAAGGCACCAGATAGGTCAGAATTTACCAATTGAGGAATATTGGTTATCTTTCTTTCACTAGAAGGGAATGTTCCCTTTATATGTTTCCCAACTGCACAACCCTAACAAATGCCTTCCTGGTTCATGTTAAACTCGGGTACACCTGTGACCATCTTCCTTACCTCAAGTAAGGCTTTGTAATGTAAGTGGGCATATCTCTGGTGTCATAATTCACGATGAAGAGAACTATCACTCACCAAATCTCCCAAAGGACTTCCACTAACTTGATAGAGACCATCTACCCTAAATCCAAGAGTAAGTGCATCTTTAGGGTTTCTATGCCAAATACATACATTTCCATCAATGAATGCTATCTTGAAGCCTTTATCTTCCATCGTAGAAATATACACCAAGTTCTTCTTCAAATCAGGCACATACAACACATCCTGTAGATGAATGGTTTGACCTTGATTCAAGTGAAGAGTGACAATACTTATCCCTTTCATGGGGTAGGTGGCATTTCTCCAAGTATGATCTTTAGATTAGTCTTATATTCAACCAAATTTGAGAGGGCCTCCTTGTACCTAGTGAAGTTCCTTGAGGCTCTGCTATCAATCGACCAATTATCCAAAGTATCATACAATATTTCTTTTCCTTTTGGGAGGTCAACCATTTCCATTTCGAGCAGCGAGAGCATTTCTCTTTTCTTTGTTGTTGAACCTATTTTTCCTTTGAAATTGTTGCTCTTGTTATCTTCTTCCCTTGGAGGATTATTCTTGTGAGTACACTCTCTAGCATAGTGGTTGAAAATGTTGTAATTATAACACCTTCATTTTATTCCTTCTTTGAATCCCTTCTTAGATCCTTGTACCTATCTCCTTGAACCAACAATATTCTTCCTTTTTGCATGAGCAGAGAAGGAAGTAGGTTCATTTCCATTGGAGGGATTATCTCTCTCCATCATCCTTGTTTCCTCTTGAGTGCATCTATCCAATAACTCATCAAAACGAGGTATCCTGTGATTGTTGAGAATGGTGGTGGTAAATAAATCCCATGGTCTTCAAAGACCTCCAAGTGCAATGAGAGTGAGATCCCTATCAGCAATAAGTTCTCCAATAGATAGTAGGTTGTTCTTGATTTGAGTTATTCTCATGAAGTAGGAGTGGATAGACTCCCCTTTATCTATCTTGATATCCTTCAATATGTTCTTGAAAAAGAGGATTTGAATTGCATTTTTCGTTTTTAACATCCAAACCAACTTAACATATATTTCCTGAGAAGTTCCCAAATCATAAATATAAGCAACTAAATGCTTTTGAATGGAGTCAATCAAAATTTCTTTGATTTGACCTCACCTTTTCTATACTTCATCTTAGCAACAACCAATGCATTTAAAGGAGGCTCCACCACTTTTCCTTGTACATAGTCCAATACTTCATGCTCCTCCAAAATCAGGTCCAAAATCATCTTCGATGCATGATAGTAATATTTTTCATTGAGATTTTCCTCAATCTTGAAGTAGGATAAAGAAGCCATTGAGACTTGTCCAATAATCTTGTCCAACAAATCTCTTAGTGATTGCTTTTCTCTCTTTCTTGGGATTTGTCTTCACCTGAGCTCTGATACCATGTTAATTTTAGTTAACAATGGTATCTTCTATTCTTGCAATAATTACATTAATGTCCTTCAGTTAGCCTATTGAAAATTTCCAATTTAATTTCCAATAGCAATCACATTAATCATCACATTGACAGTAACTGTAGATAGAACATGAATAATAAAAGTAGAAGAAAAACCAAGACGAGACAATGCCAGAATTTGGTGAATGCCAGGGAAAAACCCCACGATTGGGGAAAACCCTTTGATCAATTATTATTATTATAAATAGAAAATGTTCAATAGGGAGAGAGAGAGTACAATAAATTCAAAATTGACTTGCCAAATCACTGTGGTAAAATATCCCAGTCAAATCTGTAATTGTCTTTAGTCAATGGTAGTCAAACACTAGTTGTGTGTGCCCTAACTAGTTAATGGTTAAGGGTCAAAAAGCCATATAGCATCTCAATCAAAGGCCATCTAACTCGGCCTCCTTATATAGTCAAACAACAGTTAAAATAATCCACTTTTGAGCAGTCAAAACTAGTCAATGCATTGGATAATCATGTGGTCAAAGTCTACAGTAGGTTTGTGGTCAAAGCACCCAAACTTCTTAGATTTTTTGGCCCTTCAATGAAACCTAGGGAAACAAAAAGAATCCCAACAAAATCATAGTAAAAATCTATCAAACAACCCTTGGTCAACGTTGGTCAAACCTTGTAACAGATCTGAAATTTGACCTCCTAAAATTCTTCCTCTTTTAGACACACGTGTGAGAAGAAGAGATGCCTAATCAGTTGTATGAACCAATTAGATGAGGAGAGAGAAGAATGAGTTGAGTTGATGAGGTGTCAAATAAGGTTGGAGGTCTCTCTTATTTATACAAGTTGTTGAGGGTCAAATGACATGTCCATTGGGTTTCATGAGCCTACATGATGATGTGGTCAACCTTAAGAATTTACAAATGTGTGGGCTTCACTTCAAGAACATATTTCTCCTTGTCAAAATTGAGTGATATTTAGGTATATTTTGATTCTCTCGAAAATAGGAATTCAATGAAATAATTATCTCCATCAAATGAGTTGTCCAAAGTGGAAACTTTAGTAGGTAAGTTCTTTCACTTAATGGGATACCCTAAAATTAATTTATTGCATAGGTGTTGTATTCTTGTTTCCATGATTGCTTCAGGCTCCAATATGATTTTTACTTCCTCTTCAAGTTCTGGAAATATTGTTTGAACTAGGAGCTTATCACCTATAACCTTCTTTAAGCATAAAATATGTAAAACTAGGTGTACTCACGAAGATGCAGGAAACTCTAATATGTGTTCCATAGCACCAATATTTTGCAACACCTTATAAGGGCCATAGTACTTTGGTGATAATTTGTATCCTACTTAGTTTGCTTGAGGAACATTGTTTTTATGGTTGTAGTTGTAAAAATACCCATTCACCCACATCAAAACTTCTTTCACTACAATGGTTGTATAGTTGTTGTTTCATTTGATTTCGAGTTAAAGTTAAGTTATCCTTTAAGAGTTTGACAGCTCGTTGTTGATGCTCGATGTGATCTTTCACTGCTTCAACCTTATAGTTGTCTCTTAGAGATGATGTGATGGATGGTCGATGATATCCATAAAGCACCATACATGGGTCATTTTTGCTAGGGTATGAAAGGAAGTGTTATACCACCATTCTACTAGAGGAAACTACTCAACCTATTTTGTTTGTTTATCAGATACAAAGAAACGGAGATATCCTTCCAAAAATTTGTTCACTATCTCAGTTTTCCCATCAAATTAAGGATGATAAGATGAGCTATGAGCCAATTGAGTATTGTTACTGCTAAAACTAGTAGGGGACCTAGGAGGGGATCCTATAGAGCAACTATTGGGTCAAGAGGAAACAATGGAGTGCTAACCCAATGTCACCTCAGTTAAGACTCCCTTCTCTTTACGGAATTTCGTCAATGGGAGGAGACTCATTATAAGAGGAATCACAATGACGAATGGATCAATGATCAGATGAGGAGTGATTCCTAAAGCCTATTCACAAAAGAGACTTAATTAAATAGCTTACTTGCTTGAGAAGCAAGGTGATGGGCTCTCTAAGAATGGCTATGAGAAAGCCTTGGCTTAAGGTTAGAGGATATGCCTTGACAAGCAACTTCCTAGACTTAAGGATCCTTATGGAGAAATGGATTATATGTTGTCCCTATGGAATTTTTTTTATACAGTTGTGGGACCACATAGAACCCAGGTGAACCCAAACTAGGTCAAGGGTATGGAGTTGATCAACCAAAGAGGGGCTTGACCTAATTAGAGAATATAAAATGATGAAAGAACTAATTTTATTTTGAAATTTTAATGCAATTATCTAAGTAAGGACACTAACCAAAAATAAACCTAGAGAGAGAAATGATCCTCGAGATAGGGCTTGTGATATCTTGGGTTTCCACCATTAGATTGTGCTTAAATTAGGAGGACCCCTTGAGAAGACCCAGTAGTTGTGGATCAATTTTCAAGGTGTTTGGATGGCTACAAAAGATTTAGTATGATGCCCTAGGAGACCTTCTGTGGTTAGGCCTAGAATTGGGAGAAGTGGAGAAAAGAGAGGAAAATTTGACCACCAAAGAGATACGAGTATCAGTTCCTTATTACTTGGTGCTTAATGGAGTTAAGATACACATAAATCGAGAATTTCATGTGCTAAGGAGCCCTAATTGATATTTTCTAGCCTCTCCAAGGGAACTAGATCAATAGGGATTTATACTTCAAATTTCTCAAAGAGATGAAGTTTTGAGTCTTTCAACCTAAGAGGTGACTCTAGGAACATTCACCCACTCTCTTCAAGTACAACACGTGCATTAAATCACTTATTAAAGGTTCCTAGAAGAATTTCGCATTTACTTTAACCCATACATGAATAATGATAATCATAACATGTAGTAAACCAGTAAAATAACAAGAATATCATCAAAATTCTACTTACAGGAGAGAAAGAGAGAGAGAGAGTATATCCATTCATCAAATTTTCATTAGAAATATTCTCCAAAGAAAATAGAAAAAATCCAAACATCATAGTGCATCAAGAAACTCCAAACGTTTACCCAGCAAAAAGTGTGAAAATCTCTCAAGAGATATTAATCCAATCCAAGTGATAATGATTAGAATGAATCACCTCATTTATATTTATTCAATCGCTAATGAGTTCCATTTTCCTAATCATGCCTATTTGAGCCCCAAATAATAAAATAATGTACAATAACAACATTCCTTGGTGACAAGCCCACCAAGATAGCTCAATAACATAATAATAAGCCTCTCAAGAGGGTTGAATGATCAATAAAGTGTGTTATTGGGCCTTTGAGGAGGCCTAATTAATTCCAAAATGTGCCATGGTGTGAGAATGAACCTCAAACATAGTGCACAAGGATTTGGCCCCTTATTTCCAAGCAAAATCCCTGTGGTGCCCCTAAGTGGTTGTGAGGGGAACAAGGACATCCTCATGGGTATCCAAGTGGATCATAATGCCTGTAAACCATCTATAAGGGCTAGGATGATATCATAAGCCCTTTGTGGTGCTCATATGGACCCTAGATCATATGCCAAGTGCATGATGAAGGTGTGGAGTTGGTTGGGCATGGTGAACTAGGTGCATGATCCTTGTCAAAAAGGTGGAACACGAGCAATCAATGAGTGGTTTTGGGGATCCATGAAGTACTCTCTATTCTGGCGAAGGCCCATGGCTCTCAACGCCCACCCTAAAAATGCCATTGTGGCCCTCTAGAGGTCTAGGACCCCATATAGGGAGACCAAGCCCCAAATGGAGGCCCACCTACAATCGTGCATAAGATCCAATGTGTACACTTTGCCTCAAAGATACAAATAATTAGAATAATAAAGTAAAATAGCTTACAAGTCATGGAATCAATGGGGCATTTCATGGTGGAATTTCCTTCCATAGTGGGCTTTGGCATGTACAAGTGTCTCCAAGCTCAATAGGGGGTTAATCAAGGACCTTATTAGGCAGTTTCAACCTTTAAAGGGGATGACATGTCCATGGTACATCCCTCAAGTGGTAGGTGGAAAATGATATAATAAAAGGAACAGAGTGGGGATTAGGGGAATCATCTAGACCACATGTCATGGTGCAAGGGTAGCTATAATAAGGGAATCCCACACCTAGTTATATGAGTGTAGGAGGGAGAAATTTGTGGTACATGAGCTACCCACGCCTTTGTTTTTCCACCCTTCTCCATATTCCTTTTGCCTTTGATTGATTTTTCCTCATAACTGCTCGAGGATCCCAGGGGATGAGAGCATGATGTGTAATATATAGCAGTGGATACTCCCTTAAGGTGGGGTAGTTCATCGCTCACCAATGGTTTGGAAAATTATTGGTTCCCTAATGATGGAGGGGATTCATCTAGGGTACATAGGAACCAAGGTGATGACCATGGATAAGGGGTAGAGCTCATGTTTGGCTTTTTCCCATGTGCTAAATTTGTATGTCCCAACCATATTTTTCATTTTGTGGTACATTTCCTATCAAAAGTGGACAAATTATGATTTTTCTTTTCTTTTTCGCTGCATCAACCCTCAGGGCATCATTCCAGGCCTGACCCAACCTGTGGACAAGGGGAGGGGGAGGCTAACTCTATATGGACCTAGTGGACCCAAATGAGAAAAGAGATGAATGGGGCTAAAATGAGTGGAACGGAGTGATGTATATGGTGTCGGGAAGTGTGGTCATGTAACCAAAATCGGGATTTCCCATGTAGTTCAAGCCTTAAAGCTGATGGTCAGTAAAGGAGATCCCACGGGACTAGGATACAAGGCTAACAACAAAATCGGGCAGTGAAGACAAGAGTACAAACCTATCCCACGCTTTCTACTGAATCCCCCCACCAATCCATGCCCAAAATTGCCCATGATACCAAAGGAAAATTACTCAACTGTACCAATGAAAAGCCATATGTTCAGGGTTCGGAGGCCCACCTTCAAACATAAAATCATAACAATTAGGCTGGGAACCACATGGCTGGCTCAAGTGGCAGAGATAATGGCACTTCGATCTATCTAGTGGCTGCAAGGGGATGTTTGCAACTAACTGTGGACCATTTAGGAGAAAAAATTTCCCCTATATACACTACCCATAAGTGGTCGATAACATTTGGCTCCAACTGGGACATGAACTCTCATAAATGTATGCAAATCTACTCGAATAGGAGGTCATGAGGACACCATCAATCTCTTAGTACCATAGATATGTTACTTGCACATATCAAATACCAAGCACACGGGGCAACATGCTTTTGTGGTATCTTATGATCACCCATGCTTAGTATTAGGCCTTAAAATCAACAAGAAAATCAAATTTATTTTAAATGCAGTTTAAATGCATCTAGTCTACCATGAAAATATCATATGATATTAGTTCTAATGATAAAATAAGAATGTAATACATCCTACCCTAACATACATGTTACATCACCAAAATACTAAGTATAATCATAAACCCAATGCAGCCAACATATAATCCAGTCAATATGAAAACAACTCCCCTTTTGCTTACTCATGCAACAGATCCATAGGCAAGGAAAGGAATGACAACATGGAATGTCACAAAGGCGGGAAGCCGTAAAATGAAGTAACCACTCATGGAGTATCATGGGGGAAGAGAAAGAAAATGGATGTAATCTATTACACATGATCCTTTCTTCCAACCAAAAGATAGAGATATCAACAATCAAGCTCTTAAATTTCGGATGGATGGAAACCTCAAACATATCATCCCCATCATGGTCCTTATCATTAATATCATGCTTCATGGCCACCATAAGGTCATGATTAGGAGGAAAGAGAGATTGATGACATGGGATGACACAAGAGGTAGGTTTTTCATGATGATCATATTCACAATCCTGAAGGTATGAGGGGGAAGGAAGGGTACATCTAATGGATAGCTCCTCCTCAGAATCATGCCTAGGAGAGGGAAAGGGATCATCAATAGTTGTGACAATGTGAGAATGACCAAGGTGAGGCTTTTTCAATAATGTAGCTATGCCATCGGGACCTTAGAGAAGGCATGGGAAAACAATCCTTTGTTAGTGTCATCATCGATATAATAAATGAGACCCGCTATTTCCAATAAACCTTCTTCATGCATGGGAAAACAATGACCCTCCTTTTCAATCATGTGAGTAGTCATATCATTATGAGTAATGTCCTGGAGAAAAGGAGAGTTAATTTCAACCTCATTTTCTGTGTTAGTATCATAAATAGTGTCACTGTCAAAATTATGGTTTCCCATATCCCATCTTCCCTCATTAATGCACAATAAATTACAAATGTCATCTTTTGAGGGAGCTACAATATCCATATCTTCAAACCCTCTTTCCAGAATGAAGGTCCCCACTTCATTGTGTTCATCCTCATGGACTTCAATAGGCCTTTCACTCATGTCATGGACATTCTCAATCCTTAAATTTGCATCCTTAAGGTCTCCATTATGAACTTTTCTAGATTGATCCAATTCATCCATATATTGCTCACTTTCATGATGATCCTTCACGCTTGAATTTTCTTCAAGATCACCATGGTCACCCAACTAATTACTTTCTATGGGGATTTTTGATTGATTGTAATATTTTTCATTGATAAGGTTAGTCAAAATGTTAAAAGCACAATTTCAGCTAGCAAATTCAAAGAGACGATTAGGATCTTTCTCATAGGCACACATTATTATGTAGAGTTGGTTTTATGTTGTCCTATGAAACCTGAGCATGAATAATTTATCCATGCTCTCCAATAAATCTCCATAAAACTCAACATATTTGTCCACGTTCTTTTATAGTTCTTAAAGGTCTTGATCATTGATTTTTGCAAATGTAGAACCAAGATTAATCTATTTTTTAAAATGGTCCATTTTTCATGATTTTGCATATTGGGATTAAAACGGAGGCACTAGGGTGAATTAAAATGGCTTGATAGATGGTTGCTTCACCCTACAAGCATTAACATTGAAGTTCAATGAATAACTAGGGCTTCATTCTTCCAATGGAGTCACTAATAATGATATGTCAATGTGTTGTATGGGTAAAAAAACACATGTATCATGTCCCTAACAACAACACCAAAATGTTACAGTCAAACTAGCAAAGGTCCTAAGAGGGGATCCTATAGAGAAACTATGAGTTTAAGGGGAAACAATGGAGTGATAGCCAATGTCACCTTAGTTAAGGCTCCCTACTCTTTACGAACTTTCACCGATGATAGGAGATCCAGTATAAGAGGAATCACAATGACGAATAGATCAATGATCAGATAAGGAGTGATTCTTAAAGCCTATTAACAAGAGACACTCGGTTAAATATTGAGAATCAAGGTTGTGACCTTTCTAATAAGGGCTATGAGAATACCTTGGCCTAGGGTTAGAGGATGTGCCTTAACAAGGGGCTTCCTAGACTCAAGGATCCTTATGGAGAAATGGATTTTATGTAGTCCCTGTGGAATTTGAGCTATACATTTGCAAGACCACATAGAACCCAGTTGGACCCAAAGTAGGTCAAGGGTATGGAGTTGATCTACCAAAGAGGGGATTAACCTGATTAGGGAAGAGAAAGGATGAAATAACTAATTTTATTTTGAAATTTGAATGCAATTAGCCAAGTAAGGACACTAACCAAAAATTAGCCTAGGGAGAGAATAGTCCTCAAGCTAGGTCTTGTGATATATCAAGATTCCACCATTGGATTGTGCTCAAATTTGGGGAACCGCTTGAAAAGATGTCAATGTAGTTGTGGACCAATTTTCAAGGTGTTTGGATGGCTACAAAATATTTCATGTGATTCCATAGGATACCTTCTAGGGTTAGGCCTAGAATTTGGAGAAGTTAACAAAAGAGAATGAAATTTGACCACCAAAGGGATACAAGGATCAATTCCTTATTGCTTGGGCTTAATGGAGTTGAGATACACATATATCGATAATTTCATGTGCTAATGAGCTCTAATTGATATTTTCTAGCATCTTCAATGGCAACAACTAGATCAATAAGGGTTTATACTTCAAAATTGTCAAAGAGATGAAGTTTCGAGGTCTTTCAACCTAAGAGGAGCCTCTAGGAACATTCACCCACTCTCTTGAAGTACAACGCATGCATTAAATCACTTATTCAAGGTTCCTAGAAGAATTTCACATTTACTTTAACCTATACAAGAATAATGATAATAATAACATGTAGTAAACCAGTAAAATAACAAGAATAACATCAAAATTTGACTTACATGAGAGAGAGAGAGTATATAAATTAATCAAATTTGTATTTGAAATAAGCTCCAAATATAGTAGCGAAAATCCAAACATCATAGTGCATCAAGAAGGCTCCAAAAGTTTACCGAGCAAAAAGTGTGAAAATCTCTCAAGAGATACTAATCCAATCCAAGTGATGGTGGTTAGAATGAATCACATCACATCTATTTATACAATCACTAATGATTTCAATTTGCATAATTAGGCCTATTTCAGCCCCAAATAATAAAATAATGTGCAATAACAACATTACTTTGTGACAATCCCACCAAGATGGTTCAATAACATAATAATAAGCTTCTCGAGATGGTCGAATGATCAACAAAGTGAGCCGTTGGGCCTTTGAGGAGGCCTAATGAAGTCCAGAATGTGCCATGATGTGAGAATGGACCTCAAACATAGTGTACAAGGGGTTAGCCCTTAGTTTCCAAGAAAAATCCTCGTGGTTATCCCAAGTGGTTGTGAGGGGCACAAGGACATCCTCATGGGTCTCCAAGTGGATCATAATGCTTGTAAACAATCTGTAAGGGCTAGGATTATATCCTGAGCTCTCTTTGGTGCTCATCTAAACCCTAGATCATCTTCCAAGTGCATGATGAAGGTGTGGAGCCAGTTGGGAATGGTGAACTAGGTGCATCATCCTCATCCAAAGGGTGGAACACGAGCAATCAATGGGTGGTGTTAGGGATCCATGGAGTACTCTCTGCTATGGAAAATTCCCATGGATCTCAAAAATCACCCTACAAGAGCCACTATAGCCCTATGGGGGGCTTGGACCCCATATAGGGAGACCAAGCCCGAAATGAAGACCCACCCGCAATCCTGCATGAGATCCAATGCATACCCTTGCCCTCCAATACAAAAATTCATTAGAATAATAAAGTAAAAGAGCTTATAAGACATGGAATCAACAAGGCACTTCATGGTGGCATGCCCTTCCATAGTTTACTTTGGCATGTAAAAGTGTCTCCAAGCTCTGATACGTAAACTGCCATGGATATTCCACTGGACATTTCGTCACAACAGATCTGATAGTATTATATTAATTTTTTTGAAATTCTATAGTATTACAGTTTTATTTAACTTTAAGATCTGTAGATTTAATTGTAATTAGTGCATGCATGCAAATGGAAATTTTGTAGAAAAGTAGAGAATGGAAAAATAAGCTCACACACATATAAGACACAATATATGTTCTCTGGGAAACCCTTTTGGGAGAAAACACAGCTGGAAGGTGAGGTCGCTTCTCTCTCTTTCTCTATCTGGAAATATGGCTACAAGTACAAAGAAGTAATGCCTATGGCTTGTGGGCTACTACAATGCACAAATCCTCTCTCTGTGCTCTACCTCCTATCTCTCCTGGCTATATTTGCTCAATTATCGAATAAAATGCTCTTGAAAGAATGGAATTCCTCTTTCTCCTAGTGGCCCAGTTAGAACACAACTCGATAACCTACTAGTGGTTAATTGACTACATAAACTCTTAACTAGAGTTACAATATAGACTCTTATAGAGTCTTTTACATCATAATCATGTGGCTAGCCCCTTTTCCATGAATAATGGGGGTTGATGTGGCATCCTCCCAAACTATAGGTGTGAAAACAAGAAGGTCAACTTCTAAGTGGCATAACTTTTGCATACAGACTCTGATTGATGCGCTTCTTAGGCCATTGTTAAGATATTTGTGTAGAATATCATGAAATGGTGTTGCACAATTAAGGAAAATTTTTACCCCCAAAAAACATCATTTGATGCCTCAAAAATCTCCTAGAAGGTTTCAAACCCTATTTTTCCAAACTAGATCTTGCTGGTAAAAGCAGTCTCGTGAGTTGTTTCCTCCACTTTTTCCGCTCCAAATGCATCGAGATGGATGAAAATTAATATAATGATCCAATATAGATCAAGCTCAATAAGGGGTTAATCAAGGACCCCATTAGGTGGTTTCAACCTTTAAAGGGGTTAACATGTCCATGGTACATCCCTCAAGTGGTAGGTGGCAAATGATATAGCAATGGAACAGAGTGGGGATCAGGGGAATCATCCAGACCACATGTCATGGTGCAAGGGTAGCTATAATAAGGGAACCCCACACCTAATTATATGAGTGCAAGAGGGAGAAAATCATGGTACATGAGTTACCTTGACCTTTGTTTTTCCACCCTTCTCCATATGCCTTTTTCCTTTGATTGATTTTTCTTCATAACTGCTCGGGGTTCCCAAGGGATGAGAGAATGATGTGTTATATATAGCAGTGGATACCTCATTAACATGGAGCATTTCATCGCCCACCAAGGGTTGGGACAATCATGGGTTCCTTAATGATAGAGGGGGCTAATATAGGGCCCATAGGAACTAGGGTGATGGCCATGGATAATGGTTAGAGCTCATGTTTGGATTCTGCCCATATGCTAAATTTGTATGTCCCATCCATATTTTGCATTTTTTGGTAATTTAATGTTAAGAGTGGCCAAAATTATGATTTTTCTTTTCTTTTTAGCTACATCAACCTCTGGTGCATCATTCTAGGCCCGGCCCAAGGTGTGGAGAAGGGGAGGGGGAGGCTAACCCTATGTGGACCCAGTGGACCCATGTGGACCCAAATGGGAAAAGAGATGAATGGGGCTAAAATGACTGGAAGGGAGTGATTTATATGGTGTCAAGAAGTGGTACCATGCAACCAAAATCAATATTTCCCATGTAGTGCCAACCCTAAAGCTAAGGGCCAGTAAAGGAGATCCCATGAGACTAAGATACAAGGCTAACCAAAAAATCAAGCAGTGGAGACAAGAGTACAAACCTATCTCACTCTTTCCACCAAATCCCCCCACCAGTCCATGCCCAAAAGTTCCCATGACACGTAAAGACAATTACTCAACTATACCAATTAAAATAAATATATTTGGGTTCGGGAGGCCCACCTTCAAACAACAATCATAACAAGTGGGTGAGGGACCACATGGTTGGCTCAGGTGGAGATAATGGCACGTTGATCTTTCTGGTAGCTGCAAGGGGCTGGTGGCTGTCGGCTAAGGACTATCTAGGAGAAAACAATTCTCCTATATACACTACCCACAGGTGGTGGATAACAAGTACCAATACAAGAAAATAATTATTTCCAAACAATTCCAATGAAAGTGGGATCTCTATCACTTACGATAATCTTTCAGTTTCCATGTAGCCATTGAATTACTTCCACAAATGTACTAGTGATTGTATTGGATTTGAAAGGAGTTAGTGCACAAATTTGTGCACACTTGATAATTCTATCAACGTCCATCAGGATGGCACTGTTTCCTTCAGACTTGCCCAGTAGACTTGTGATAAAATCCATTAAGACCTCCTCTCAATGCTAACTTGAAATGTCTAATGGTTGTAAAATACCTGGGATCTTAATTGTCTTGACTTTATTTTGTTGGAAAACTAAACATTATTCCACAAACTTCTAAATATCATATTTAAGGTCATCCCAAAAAAAATCCTTCTTGGCCCTATGGTAAGTTTTTAAAAATCTTGTGCCCTCCTACAAGAGAGGTGTGTAATTCCAAACGAACCTTTTGTTTGAGTTGGGAGTTCTTACATAGGTATAAGTTATTGTTATACCACATGGAATCATTTTTCCATATAATGTAACAGATGCAGTGGGATCTTGTTATGACTTTTGAATGCGTGTCCACACCTCTTCGACATTCTTCCATTCATCCCTTGTTTCCATTATCTAGTCAAGTTGGATAATAGAAATGGCACAAAGTAATTCCTCTAGATCCTCATCTTTTCATGAGAGTAGATATGAAACAACATTTTGTTCCATTTTTTGTAGATGATTGCAAAGAAATAACCCAACATATTTGTGACCCATTTTTATTGTTATTTTGATGATAATATTTTTTCCCAAAAGCATTCAAGACTATCATTATCTATTTTTACCTTGAAGTGTGTTCCCATTAGGTAAGGGTTCCATTGCTTTAGGTTATGCAATATTGACAACATTTCCTTCTCATAAATAGGTTTGTGTAAATTCTTTCCCTTGATTGGATGACTTTCAAAAGAAATGGGTCATCCTTCTTACATTAAAACAACACCAATGTCATTTCCTAAGGCATCACATTCCACACTAAAGGTTTTTGTGAATTATGTTGTAACTAAGATTGGAGCTCAGCAAATTTCCTCTTTAAGATGTTTAAAGGCTTTAATTTCTTATGGAGTCCAAGAAAATGCATCTTTCGTTAGTAATGTTGTTAGAGGTGTTGCAATTTTCCCATAATTCTTAACAAACTTGTGATAATACCCTGTCAACCCAAGAAATCCTTGAAGATGCCTTAAGGTTTTTGGGATTTTCCATTCCTTGATGGATTTAATTTTGTTAGGGTATACCTTGAAACCCTAGTGAGATACAATATGAACCAAATATTCCACCTCATATACCCCAAAGAAACATTTGTAGGGTTTTTCATACAATTGTTTCTCCTGCAATTGTTTGAGTATCCTGTTAACATGTTGAACATGATCTTCCTAAGACTTGTTCTAGATTATTATATCATCAAAAAATACTACCACAAATTTTCTAAGGAAGGGTTTCAAAGTGGAATTCATAAAACCTTGAAATGTGGAAGGTGCATTAGTAAGGCCCAAAGGCACGACCACAAATTAATAATGACCTTCATGAGTTTTAAATATTGTTTTTATAATGTCTTCTATATTCATTCTAATTTGATGATATCGTAAATGAATATTGATCCAGATTGGATCATTATATTTTTTGGCATCTCTCTTGATGCTTTCAGAGTGGAAAAAGTGGAGGAGTCATCTCTTAGGACCATTTTTACAAACGTGGCCCAGTTTGGAAAATTGGGGTCTGAAACCTTCCAAAAGCGTTTTTAGGCATCAAATGACAGCTTTTGGGGGTAAATATTTCCCACTTTAGTGAAGCACATTTTCTTCCCATTCTACATACAGATACCTTTCCAATGGCGCATGAATCGTGTCAATTGGAGTTTGTATGTGAAAGTTATGCCACTTAGAAGTTGACCTTCCTACTTTCACCACCACAATTCAAGAGGATTCCACATCAGTACCCATTATTCATGGAAAAGGGGTTTTCCAAATTATTATGATGAAGAAGACTCTAGAATATTATATATCGTAAGCATGATTAATAGCTGAGGTAATCAAACCTAACCACTAGTAGGCTATCGGGTTGTGTTATAACGGGCCACTAGGAGGAAATGGGATTCCATTCTTTGAAGTGCATTTGTTCCATAATTGAGCAAAAATATCCAAGAGGGATAGGATGTAGAGCACATAGAGAGGATGTGTGCACTGTAGTAGCCCACGGGCCACAAACCATACTTTCCATTGAGAGAAAGGGAGTGGAGAGACCTCACCTTTCAACTAGTTTTTTTCTCCCGAAAGGGTTTCCCATGTCATATTGTGTGTCAAATGTGTTTATGAGATTTAATATTTTCGTTCTCTATTTTTTGCATAATTTGAATCTGAATGCATACGCTATTAACAATAATCTACATATATATAAATCTAAATAGATATATAATTGTAATAGTGTATATTTTGGAATTTTTACATATTTTTATCATATCTATTGTGACAAAATGCCTAGTGGAATATCCTTGGTAGTTTATGGATCATATTGGAATCAAAGCAACTTTCTTTGGTATATTGTGGAGATTTGTATGAGATCTAGATCAGCTATGCCAAAAGTCATAAAACCCTAATCATGGTTGACGAATCTATGAACAACCCTCATGATCCTCCAAAGGAGAGGTTCTCATGGTTGGAACAAGTCGTTGATATAAATTGTGATGTAAATTTCCTCATGGCAGCCTTGAGCAATAAGCTTTGGATATTTGGAGAAGATGGAGGTTCTAATGCAGAGGAAAAATCAAAATGGGGATTAGGAGATTGAGAAGAAATGGAGAACCAACCAAAGAAAGGACCCAAAAAAGATAAACCCAATTCAATTGCCATGAATCAATCACAGTCCCTATTAAAAATAGAATCGAAGTTCGTTATCAAATTGTACCATGGTGAGATCGACGCTCTTAATAAAAATCATTGGTTGTAGCAATTGGAATTGTATTTCAGTGTCTATCACATTGAGGAATAACAAAATATTTCATTTGAGTAGCTGAAATTAGAGGGCCATGCAACCCTAACTTGGTGGGAAAGCCACATGGAGGCCCTGAGGTTAGAGGTAGAGCCTCCAGTGACTAAGTGTGAAGAATTTAAAACCCTCATTAAGTCACAGTTTTACCCTATTTGTTATTTAGAGGACTAGTGGATCCATGGGAACTACTTCAAGAAAAATTTGGGGCAATGTGTGCAGGAGTATATCACAAATTTCAGAAAGATGGCTATAATGTTGAGTATCTCCCCAAAGAACCCAAATGTACTCCTCAAGTATTTGGTGGGTCAACATTGCCATCTAAGTGAGCAAGTGATGTTGTGCAAGCCTAAATCAGTGGATGAGGCTTGAGTACAAGAACAATTTCTGGAGAACATAAGTCTAAAGAAAACACAATCAATTGGATTGAAGCAGAAGGAGAAACATAACACTTCTAAGGAGTGGAAGAAGAAGCAAAAGGGGGGGGAAAGATAAAAATATGATAGCCACAACACACCAGTGCAAAGATCCCAACAACCATTGCAACCACTACAACATGATGACCATACAATGGATAACTATTGGAAGTTTCATCCAGAGCTTAACCTCAAGAAACAAAAGAAAGATAATAAGAAGAAAAATCTCATGGCTACTAATTCGATCAACCAAGTTAAAATAAACTTGGACTTGGATAAGAAAATTGTTTGTACATCAATGCAAAAGGAGGTGGATCTGAGTATCCTTCAGAAACATGAAGAGAAATAAATGACCAAACTTTTCCATATAAAGATACAGGTCAAGAAGACCAAGATTGATGCTCTATTTGATTTGGGATCATAGGAAAATCTCATTTCAGTAGAGCTAGTCGAGAAGTTGGTGTTGGAAGTTCATGATCATCCAAGTCGATATCCACTGGGATGGGTAAATAAGGATGCATAGTTGAAGGTAACAAAACATTGCAAAATTAGAATTACCATAAGTGTTGATTTATTAATGAAGTAGAACTAGATGTTGTTCCCCTTGATGTATGTGTATTTGTGTTTGGGATTCCCTGCATGTACATGTGAGATAAATATTCATGCAGAGAGCCAATCAATGTTAGATCATAAAGGATAGAAAATTGTTCACCATTAGTGCGCATAAAGAAAATTCAAAAACAAAATTGGTAACTGCCAACCAAGCCAAGAAATTGATCAGTTCCAACAATAAGTATGTTTTATTGTTTTTAAGAGAAAGATTTGTATGTATAAGAGTTAGTAAGAGGCAAGGCATCCCTAGAGTGGTGTACTAAGAAATGGAAACAAAAACTGTGAGAGTTTATACAGGAATACAAGGCTGTGTTCCAAGATCCTAAAGGGTTACCACCTAAGAGGGAAGTGGAGCACAAGATCCAACTATAGTTGGACTCCCCATTGCCAAACATTGGGTTGTACAACTAGTCTGTTATAGAAGAAAGTGAGGTGAAGAAATAATTGCAATAGCTTCTCAAAAAGGGGTATCATTTGATAGAGTGCATCACCATGTGGGTCACCCATCATCATTGTGCATATGAAGGATGAGACTTGGTGAATGTGTATAGATTATAAGGCATTGAGAAAATCATGCTCCAGAATAGGTACCCCCTACCTAGGATAGATGATCTATTGGATCAATTGCAACAAGTAAAATACTTCACCAAGTTGGACTTAAAGTCTGGATATCATCAAGTTTGAGTTAAAGAGGAAGATAGTTGGAATAGCACCTTCAAAACTAGGCAAGTTTGTATGAGTGGTTAATCATGCTATTTGGCATATGCAATGCACTAGCTACATTTATGAGATTGATGAATGATGTATTGTGCCCTTTATATATTCATTTATTGTTTTATATTTAGATGATATACTAGTATACAATGGTACTTGGGAGGAGCACATCTTACATTTGATTCGGGTGTTGAAGACATTAAAGAAGCACCAATTTCTAGCAAATCTTAAGAAGTGTGAGTTTGCACAGTAGTTTTTGGTGTATTTGAGGTATGTGATAGGTGGAGGAGAGTTGAAGATAGATCCTACCAAGATGGAGATCATCATGAAATGGTTGATGCTTACTAATTTTTCTGAGGTTAGGAGTTAGGGTGACACAGTACCTGAGGAAATTCATAGCCTCAATTTTAGGAGTAGTAGCATCGCTCCACGAGATAAAAACAAGCAACAAGAGTTTCCTGTGGGGAAATGATCAGCAAAGGGATTTCGAGGAGCTAAAGAAGAAGATCAATCAGGCACCATTCTATAATTACCAAAATTATAGTATCCCTTTTAATTGTAGATATATGTGAGTGGGTATGTTATGGGAGCAGTCTTGGTGTAGGGACAAAGGCCTATATGCTACCATTCTAAAGTATTTCATGGGGAAACTCTTAACTACCCTACCTATGACAAGGAGATTTATGCCATGATACAAGTTGTGAAGAAGTGGAAGCACTATATAATGGGAAAGGAGACAATAATCCACACAGATCACCAGCCACTATAGTACATATAGGCCTAAACTAAGTTACAACATACTAGGCATTACAAGTGGATGGGATTTCTATAGCTATTTCATTTGGTGATCAAGTACAAGAAGGGAAGCACAAACAAGTTGGCTGATGTGCTCTCAAGGAAACCCACATAAAATATCACAACTTTGGGGACTCTTATGCACATAGATCCATTCACCCATGATGCATATAGAGAGGCATATTTAAACGATGAGGACCTCAAGAAGGTTTTTCAGCAATTACAAAGTCAGATTCATGTGCACGATGGAAAAAACATTTTTGACTAACATCTCCAAGATGGGTTACTCTACAAGTTGGATAAGCTATGTGTTACTAAAGGTGAGTAATTGCAGCTGACTAGAGAGGCTTACACCTCCAAGATTGCAAGGCACTTTGGTGTAGGGAAGATCGTGACCAAATTGCAAAGGTATGTGTATTGGCCCAAGATGCAAGAGTAGGTAGCTAGGTTTACAAGAGGATGCATTTTTTTTTGTACTAGAAATCCTAGCAATAAGAAACAAGGTCTATATCATACCCTACCTATACCCACTTATCCTTTGGAAAAAATTTCCATGGACTTTTTGGGAGGTCTACTGACAACCAGGAAGGGAAGATGTGTGTTTTGATGCCTTGTAAAAAGGCCATTAGTGGGCAAGAAGCAACAAACTTGTTCTTTAGACAGGTCTAGGTGCACTTTGGGATATGAAGGACCATGATTTTAGACAAGGACATAAGATTTCTTAGTGCATTTTGGACTACATTATGGGAAAATATGGACACAAAGTTGAAAATATATACAACATTCCATCCACAAACTAATGGGAAAAAAAACTATTCGACACAAATTTGGTGTAGCTTCTAAGGGGATACAACCAAAAGCATCCAAAGACCTAGAATGAAAATTTAGTATATATACAACATTCTTGCAATAGAGCAGTCTACACTTCTATAGGTGTTGGCTTAGTGGGTCCTGACCCAGGTTTAGAGTTAAGTTTTCCAAACAAATCCCTACACTACTGGCCCTTTCAGCATCAACCCATGGAGTGTGGATTGAAGTCTCAGCCGAAGTAATATGGGGGGATGCTGGAAGCAAGTTTCCACACCCAGATATTAGTGTAATGTCGTTTTGTACCCTAAACCTACCTTTGCGTAGATCGATAAGCCTCTAAGGCTTATTGATATAACTTACTTTAACCAACCTTTAGACCTTTGTAAAGGTCTATGATTGTCTTTTGGAGACCCTAAATAGGTGAATCAATCACTTGCGTGCCTCTGTAATTACCCTTAGTTCTGTATTTACCCAAATCGGCTTAAGTGTTTGCTAGCATTAACATGCAACAAGATATGCTTCGCGTAAACCGTTATTATTACTTGCATTCATATGATAATGTAAATCATGTAAAATCATGCATCAATACAGTATTAATGCATAAACCCTTCATTCATCATAACATAATAGTGCATTCATTCATAACAGAAATAAATAGGCAAAACACAGGAATTGTTGGAATAATCTCTTTATTAATTCTTTTGTTCTTCTTACAGACTCAAGACTTCCCTATGCATACAGTTGCAGGGGTCCACGCACTCAGCTGCGGACTCTACTCTAGGCCTCTACGCACACAGCTACAAAGCCTCTCTTCTACTCTAATACTTCTTCGCTCTTACTACTAATGACCCATTACATTCATCTTCATCCTTAGTTATCATGCCTTAGACTCTCTAAGACTCTCCTTTTTATAAAATCCCATGGTCCGCAGACCATGGGTAGTTCTATACATGCTGACACAACTTACATAACATAAGGGTAAAACCCTTTATGACACTTTACCATCTACACACTTCACGGCCACATTTTGCGGAGACTTTACACTTTTTACAATAAAACTTTGGCTTTTTTCCCCAAAACTTGGGATTTTGCCCCAAAATTGGCCCTAGGGGACCCTGCCCAAGAAAGCCCCCAACACAAATATCGTGACTTGTCCCCAAGTCACTCTATTGGTGTAGAGATCTTACTGCGGAGACCTCACAACTCTACCTGTGCCATGCTACCTCAGCTACAGTTTGCGTGGCTGCCTGTTTGATCTACTCCACCAGCTACTCTGTTGTTGGTCCTGCATTGTCTTCTTTTATCTTATGTTGTGTTCTCTGTAGTCTTGCCAGCTTCTCCTCAATTGTGGCAAAGATAACATAGGCCTCGTCCAGCCAAGTCCCTCGCTCTTGCTTCATCATACTTCTGCTGCAATTCACGAGCTTCTGTATTCAACCTCTACAGGTTAGGATCTTCCTGGACCATCGTGACGACCTCCATGGACTTCTCAAAGAGTGCAGTGCAATCCCTCCCCACGGCGTCTACCACTGCAACTCCATCCTTTACAGCTACTTCACGTTGTTCTTTGACCTCTCATGGAGTTGAAGGCTGTGACTTCAACTCGAGCTCTGTTATCTTCAAGTTCAATTAAAACTAAAACTTAGCCACTTCTGTTTTTGTGTCACGAACATTTGCGGCCAAATTCTTAATCGTGGTGCCCACTGGCGCTTCCTCTAGGACATGTAGTTCAGGGACTCTCCTGCATGCCCCGGCCACCACATCTGTAGTTTTCTCATTACGCACCTGCACTTTCTTCCATGCTTCCAGTGCTATTATCTTCTCAACGAACATATGTTTGTTGTTAACCTTATATTCGCTAATCGTGTTGAGTGTGCGCTACTCTCGGGCCTTAATCTATGCGATCACACCTTCTTGTAGTGTGTGAAGGAACTCACTAGGGATTGTGACCAAGTTGAGGCCCACATTCTTCAAAGTCCTGAAAATTGCCTTGTCAACGGTCACCTCTATGTTCAAAGCTCCATCAGGTAGCGCGACTGCCCGGAGATCCATTAACCAAACCAACCTTACTGCTGGAGTTGTCCCCAGTGCCAAATTGGTTGATGTCATGTTGCTCTGTCCTGCACCTACCTACAGCCTAGTTTTTTCAATCTCCAACTCACGTAGACCCGATTGTGTGGCGACCAGTGCTCGCTTCTGTTGCTACTCAAACTGCTGCATTGATTCTGCTATTGTATCTTGCACATTATCGCCAATATCATCCAAGCCACCCTTTTTCATGGTAATTGGATCTAGCAATGACTTAGAGGCTTTCGTTTTCTTGTGCGGTCCTTCCTTTTCCTGCTCCCTATACCACTTTACCTGAAAGGGAGTGCTTTCCTGTTGATCTCCACTGCCCTACTCTGACCACTCTTCCTCCTCCGTTTGTGGCAAAGGAGACTTCTGACTCTTTTTGGAGCCACACTCTTCCTGCTCTGCTTTTTCTTTTTCGGCGTGCTCAGCATTTATCCGAGCCTTCTCCTCGGTCTCTTTCTTCCTCGTTTCAACCAACAACTGAACCTTTTGTCTGGCTGCTTCCTTTTTCTTTTTCTCCATGGACTTACTAGTTCTAGCGGCCTCATTAGATGCAACATGCCAGTCTGTTGGCCAACGCTTGATGACTTCTGCAATCACGTCATCTATGGCCAAGTAGGGTAATTCAAATCATTTTTGGTCGGGGTCCTTCTGCGCCCAGATGTAAATATGGTGGAAGTCCACCTTGAACTCTGCATACCCTAACAACTGCTCGAACATGGTTGGTGACAACCGTGGCGTCTGGTTGATGTACATGCGAATACTCGCCTCCATTAGCACCCAGAAGACTTTTCTTTTCATTACCCACATAGCATCTTTCATGGCCCAAAGAGACACGAACTTTGTTGCTTCTAGTAAATCCTTCTCCAAAGGAGGAAATTGGCTATCCTCTAACAAGTCCCACATGACTAGCACTATTGAGAGCAACAACCACGAATAGTGAAAAGTCTTACTATCGTTCTGTGCCTCTTTGCAGTTCGTGAGGAGCTAGCTACACAGGTAGTGCACCTAGTTGAACTATACGCCTTCTGCGCACTGAGATGCTAAAGAAACTACTGGTGTCAGCACCTCGTTTCGGTGGCACTTTCTCATCACCTTGCCAGCCAGAATTTGCGTGGAAATCTTGACCACAGGGTCAGTAATGTTAGTAATTGAATACCTACATAGATTTTTGAAAAGTTTAAACTTGTCCTTCATCTTCTTAGCAAGGCCATGCTTGCTCTTCTTTCCGCCAAACGTCTTGGCCGGATTCAGTCCTGAGTGCAGTAATAATGTGATCCCGTGAATCAGCATGTCAGTTATGGGGATCGACTCATTCAATCATAAGCACCCATCATGGACTAGGCATAGTAGCTACTTAATGACAACTAGGATGATGTTTGACCGATGATAGTGTGGCACCCATAACAAGTTCAACAACCCTAACTTGTTGACTCCGCGAATCCATTCCACCAGCTCCAACGCAGTGACACCAAATTCTTTATAGAAGACCCTTTGCATGAAGGTGATAGTAACAAGGTGGGGGAATCGCTTGTGGTCTACCCAATCTCAGTCTTCAAGATTCAAATGAGGGAGCTACGCCAAGTGCGGACCTTCAAAGGTAATATTCTCCGGCAACAGGGGAGCGTTGAGGGAGAATTTTCTAGCATCTGGGTCCTTTAGGACCTTCAACTTTCCCTTTCGTGGAGGGATATACTCCTACAATTTTGAAATAGGGTCTACTCCTTCAATAAATATGTCTTTCATGCCTTCCTCTGCTTCCAAATCTACCACCTTTCCCTTCTCTTTTGCAATCGGCTCTTCTTTTCACTGCACCTAGGTAGCTACATGTTTCCTTGGTGACTCACACACTGAAATTGACTTCTTTTGCTTATCCTTCTTTGACCTGGGGACCTCTCTCATCAGCATAGGCTTCATCCTAGGCGACCTTGGTGCCTTAGGCATTGTTGCTAGAACCTCCATACTCACAACCTCAGGGGCAGCTCCCTCAGAGGCAATAGTCTCTACAACGCTTACAGTTTCTACGGGACCTGGTCCTAGCATGATGTCGCGAATAAGCATTCTGTCTGACTCATAATACTGAGCAAACATGGGGCTTGTGAGCAAATCCTCAAAGAACTCATGGTTCATGCACAACAGACAACATAACTCAGAAATTCTCAAAATGAAAAGTGTTTCTCGCTGAATGACCACCTGTAATTTATAGGCAAATTCAAATTCAAATTTGGTCGTTCCCCCCAAAATCCGTCCATAAGAGCGAGATTGGCAAAAAAATTCCAAATATTTCACACTTGATTTCAACTTTAAATTCCTTAAATTCCAGTTGCCCTCTCCTCTTAAACATCTTCTCGTAGTCAAATCATGAACAGTGACGGTAACAGTCACTTTCTAGCTGCACTGTGTGGTCTCCACCCCTATAGCGCAACTCCCTTCATGCTTCTTTTGGTACTATGACATCCTCTTGTTTCGTGTAGACCCCTTGTCGCGTAGCTCTACAACCTGGGTAGTGTAGTTTATAGTCCTGCGCCTCCTTGTAGCTGCCTAGAGTGCTCAGGCTATGCTACCATCATGTAGTCATTGAGTTGGATCCCCAGTGTATGGCTTCAATCGACTTCTATTTACCCTTCCCGGAAATGGATCTCCATTTAATTTCACCTGCTGAGTTGCTCCACCATCAGTAATCTCTTTGATCACATAGGGCCCCAGCCAATGCATTTGAAATTTTCCTGGAAATTTATCAGACTTGTTGTCATATAATAAAACTAAATCATGTACCTTGAAGGTGTGCAGTTTGATGTGCCAATCGTGCTATGCCTTTTCACGTTCCTTCTGAACCTATTGATGGAATCCAGCTATAAACCTATCTTCCTCGAGCTCTGTTAGCTGCGCAAGCCTCTCTTCTAAGGCTCTGCGGTTTGCCATCCCTGTAAATGTCACTATATGTAGACTAGGCGCGATATACTCCATAGGCATCACAGCCTCTATGCCATAGACCAATCTAAATGGCGTCTGACAAGTAAGATTCTTACAAGTAGTTCCGTAGGCCCATAACACAGCTGGTATGCACACATCCCAATCATTCCTCTACGCATTTCAAACCTTTGTCAGCGTGTTCTCCAATATCTTATTAAACGCTTCAACAATCCTGTTGTCCTGAGGGTGATATGGCGTACTCTTCTGATGATAAACTTGGAATTCTTCTGTCAGCGCACAGATTGTTTCATTAAGGAAGTGTGTACCGTGATCACTCATTAAAATTTACGAGAAACCAAACCTGGTCAACACATACTCAAACAAAAATTTCATTGTTGTTGCCCCTGTACATTCCTTTATAGGCTGAGCTTCAACCCAATTGGTCAAATACTCAGATGCGGTGATGATATACTGTGCACCCGTCTTCTTTCCTGGAAGCCGAATTGATCCCATAAAATCAATTGCCCACTTCTCAAATGGCTACAATGGTACCTGCGGATTCAAGGAATATCATCCCTCCGCGATGGCCTGCCAGTTCTCTGACATGTGTCGCATGCCCTACAATATGCTTTGGAATCCTTATGCAATGTTGGCCACCATTACCCAGCGCATAAAATATTATACATTGTTTATTTTCCTACATAATTGCCTCCTGCAACCACTCCATGGGCTTCAGCTAGGATATCTTGTCCGATCCCATCATATACAAGTGACCCACAATAATAAAAAATCTGACACGTGCACCACCAATTCCTTCTTTTGTTGACTAGTGTATCCTTCTAGAGTCGTCTCCATAGTCAAGAGGTGGATAATGTCTGCAAAATTATTGTCTTATACATGCACCGCAAAGACCTACTTGTTAGGCAACCCTTCCTCTAAATTGGTAGGCTCCTCTCCTGTTTCAATGCGTGACAGATGATCTAGCCCTGCGTTTAATCTCCCTGGCTTCACAATTACATCGAAATCATACTCCTAAAACAACAACCAACCAATTGCATATTTCCCCCCCAACACAGGCTTGTTGACTAGGTACTTTAATGCAGAATGGTTTGTATACATCTTAAAGTGTCCGCATAGTAAGTAATTCCTAAACTTCTAGATTGTGCACACCATAGCCAACGCTTTGCGCTCTATCATCGAATAATTCTTTTTAGCCTTAGATAACTTCCTGCTCACAAATGTTATTGGATGATCTAATTCTACTTCACCAGCCTATGTCAGAATTGCCCCCAACTCAATGCATGACACATATACATGCACATGATATTCCTTCTTCCAATCCAGGAAGACTAGGATCGATGCGGTGACCATTTGCCTTTGGGATATTAATGTTCCTTGGATCATCCTCTTCTTCTTCAACAGTCACATTGTAGCACTCTAGCACATGGTGCAGTTGGGTGGTCCAATCTTGTTGAATCAAATCCAAGGGATCCTGCGGTATTATGAAGATCGTTGCCTTGACCTCCTACAACGCTTCATCAATGCACTCGAATCCATCCTCAAAGCTGAATGTTATCACAAATCCCTATCTCAAAATGTGCCACTCATTAGCGTTGTGGTGGAGCTCTGTTTCCAAGTACCAATTCATTGGTATTACATCCAAAGTGTGACAGAACAAATGCACCCACTCCAGTTGCAGCTCTACTCCATAAGTATCAGTCCATTTTTCTAAGTGATTGCACAAATCACTCCTCCCATCGTATTTCTCTATCAATCGCACTTTTGGGTGACCAAACCACACCCTCATGGTTCTTCTATATTCATGCCATCCATCAAAATTGTCTTTCTGCGTACCCCGCCACCTTGTGGGCGTAGCGTGCAGCACCAAATCCAGTGCTTGGAAGTGATGCTTCTCAAGCACTTCCCTTTGAAATGCATCCAAAAAATTATCTACGTTAGTTATACCATCATAATAAAGTAAACTCCTTACCTCCGATGATACACAGTGCAACAATTTAGTCATCATGTTACAACGCAGCGTAGATACTTCATGCAACCTATTCTACCAGTGTTCCAACTCCTCATCTGAATCTGGTGTACAGGAAATTTCATGGTCCCATGTAATGCATCCATCTGTTGTCAGATTCACCCAATCTTGGTCTCGCGTTGTTATTTTGTAGATTTTGTCCAAATCATCACCACTTTCATAATCGCAGACCGGCTCAGTATAACGCGGTCCTTCTGTAGGGTCCAGAGGTACTACTACATGGAACGATTTCCTCTCAAATGAAATTGTCCGCTTATTCAAATTGATCACCCCATTCATATCAATAACCCACTTGATCCCCAGGAGCACTGGGTATGGATTGCTGTCATCGACAATCTCTATTACTTCAAAGTCAATGAACGCACTCACACCTTCAATATCTATTGTCACTCCCTGCAATCTTCCCATGGGGATAATCTTTTGGTGATTCGCCATCCTCATTTAAATTGGAGACCACTACAACGCAAGTCTTCCCATTCTCTCCCATGTTTGTTTAGGCAAAACATTCGCATCTTACCCAAGATCCAGAATAACTTGATCCATTTCATACTCCCCTATTTTTGTAGTGAGTCTCATCTCACGCCCTGTTCTTGCCTTGTGCTTACCAATTTTTCTGACTACGTGAGGTCCTTCAAGAACATTTTCTTTTCTGACACACTTATTTATCAACTCTTGTGATCCTTTGACAGCCTTGCTATCGCGCAACAACTTCATGCAAGTTTTCAAAAAGGTAGTGAGCATGAATGGGTCCATTTCTTCAAATTGCTTATCCCAACTTCCCGAGGTAGAAGCCTCAGTGAAGCTTTTCTTTGCTTCCATGAATGTTTCTTTCGCATGCTCCAAATCAAATCTAAACTATTTTTTTGGAGCTTTGCGGACCCACTCGCTTTATTTAGGCTAATTTACCTTATCTTTTCCAGTCATCATTCCACTCCACAGCATGATATTCACATTAGGATCCTCTTCGCGGGGTTTAGCCCTCATCATCTGCAAGTTCTGGGTAGGCTGTTGAGGCCTCGTCCCCTTTTCTAGCTTCTTAGCTATTAATTCAGGGTAGTCTTCTATTGCGTGGTCAAACTAAGTATAGTATCGGCACAACAGGCACGCTGGGTTCATACACTCCTATGCATATTGTCCCATCCCTCCACAATTGTAGCAAATAACTTGTCCCTGACCTCTCGCAGGTCCTCCTCTGCCTCAACCTCTTCTGTGCCCCTGATATCCTGCTCACGCTCCCCCAGCACCTTGGTCTAGAGGCCGAGTTTTTGTTTGCATCTGATACAAGGGCATCCTCTCCATCATTAACTCATAACTATGAAAGTTACACTCATTGTGATGTCTGCACAAATTTTTGCAGCAAGTGACAATTGTCTATTACATTTTTTGTAGCTACCTGACAGATAGCACACCATAGCGTGGGCCATGTACTTGGTCCGGCTTGAGCTTCTGGCCTTAGAGGCATTGGCCCTCCTCCTACAACACAATTCATGAAGACAGGGCAGTAATCTTTACCATGCCCCTAGCTCTTACATTTCAAACACCAAACTTCCTCGCACACCTCTAGCCGAGCCGCTCTATCTTTCGTTAGACTTTGGAACTCTACGAAAATATTTTTCAACTCTACATGAATCTGTTGAACTCCCAAAGCAACATCTTGAATCGATGTCTCATGAAATCTCCAAGGCTTCTACCTGGGTCCCAATATTTTGCTATGATAAAGCAACCCTTCAATGAGGCAAGAGCGAAGCGACAAACCATTCGTGGTGATTTCCATCCATAAGATTCATGTTAGCTTTGCGGATATTTCATTTCAATCTCTGATCCAGCTCCCAGGGCATCTCACCAGACCTCATCATGATTTCCTTGAATCCAATGATTGATTGCGCTTCAGACTTGGGTCTACTGAATTCCTTATTCAGCGTAATCTGAATGTTTGCCAACGTAGCTATCGAATTATTGGTGCAGTACTTAATGTACCACGTTAGCTCATGATCCTGTAAAGCAGTAACCAACGTTGCTTTCTTCATCTGATCATCTGTAATGTTCTGGGTTGTCCATACAACCTTCACACTGAACCGAAACTGGTCCAGGTCCTCATTTCCCAAGCCCTTGAAAACGAGAAACTTTACTCCATTCGCCATATTGAATGGTGGCAGAGGTGGTGGTGGTGTGGGCAAAGGTGTATGTTGTGGAGGTGAAGATAAAGGTGGGGTGGGCGGATGGGGTATTCGTGGGAACCCTTACCTTATTAACTAGACAATGCTTTGCAGAGAAGCCTATGCTACTCCTTCATCATCACTCAGAGGAGGCTCAATCTATGGGCTATATTCAGGGCATGTTCTCCCTCTATCCCTGAATAAGTTTCCACTTCGCATAGCTCCAAACATCAAGGTAGTTACATAACCCGATTTTCACACAAGAACATTTTAATCCAAGTATTCAAAGATCTTAAATTACCTTGCGGTCCCTTGTAGAAGCGTCGCTCTGCTTCGTTGTAGCTGACTAAGGCATCAATCGCAAACTCTGTCACAAGTCCTTTGATGAAATGATCAAGCCAATGATCAACAACGTGTACGATCTTATCCTCAGAGGCTTCTAATCTCCGTACTAACTCCGAGGTCCACACTATTGGACCGTCAAGTCTCCACCTTCCCTGGTCATCTGCTAAATTAGTGATCCACTCATATAGCTCAATCGTGAAGGAACAGAAGAAAATTTTGTGTATCTCTGTGTACAGATACTTGTCCAACCATTGTTCTTTCATCAATCGTGGATTCCTATTTTCTTGCGCCACAAATTCGTGGATCTTTCTATCCAACCTCTCCTCAATTTCTTTCTTTGTTGGATTCCAGTGATGCGACATCACACATCTCTTTATGCAAATCCCGGTCCTAGAGGTCACTCCACCAACTTCACCAGATCCAGGAGAAGAGAAAGTCACAAGTGATCAAGGAGACACTGAAATACTTGAGGAAAATCCGGAAGCAGATGTGCACAACATATCCTTTGACGAGTCACAACACAAAGTTGTGCAGTCATACAGAGCATCCACTCCGGATGTCCATGCATCTCCTGCGTATTTTCAAGAATGAGTGATCGTTTCTGATGTGTGGAGACATCCAACTACATTGGAAGATGCTACAAAGGCATATGCTAAAGCCACCAGCTCAAGTGTGAAGCTAAGAATGAGCGCATTACTAAGGAATTGCAAGCAGCCAAGCAGAGAGAATAGAAAGATGCAACATCTACCAGACCAAAGTTGAAGAAAGAAATACTTGATGAAGTATCATCTCTCGAGACAATCATGTGGAAGATGTACTTTAGGTTCATCACCATGCATACATTCATTGTCCATCTTAATGGTTGGAAGCAACAATGTGCTAGGAGAGCACGCATCCTGACAAACATACACATTGTTGTTGATAACATGTAGATATGGATGATGAGGTACAAGGGAGCCCCGTTGTACTTGCCAAAGATGATGAAGCCAAAGCCAGTGGAGTTGAAGGCACACATTCAGAGTTAGATCGAGAACTATGAGGAACTCCCACAACTCATCACTGGCTTACAGGCTTCATATGCACAATTTTTCAAGAGAATGGATTTCATTGTATGTATGCATGCGATAATCTATTAGCAAACTCACTGAGGCGAAAGCAAAGAACCAAGTATAATTGGAGCTGGACATATACTTTGAGCAGTTGATGTGCATAGCCACGAGCACGGATTTGCAGATGAGCGCAAACACTATGCACCAGTATGTCACTGGTTTGGCTGCACTCAATACGATGATGTGAATGTTATATGAAGAGTTGGACAGAGGTACCAAATCAATATACTCAGATGCAATGGAGGAAAGAGTTTTCTTTTAGAAGGATGTCACCACGGAGTACACGGACACCATAAAATACTACCAAGTGTGGCATCAGTTTGCTACCATTGATCACCAAGAGGATGTTGACTAATTATTCTTCCCACAACTGTCTGAGTCTCGGTGATGTCTTGCATGGCTTACTCAAGCCCATTTTTGTCTCACATGGTTACATGTGTAGATTGTATTTTAAACATGTTGTAAAGTGAAACACCAAGTGTCAATAGTAGAATGTAAATAGTCATGTGTAATTTGAAGAGTCATGAGGGTAGTTAACGAGTCACAAAGGGGAATGTCAAGGGTCACCCCACCCTTTGCTATATATAGAACCTCATAGTTCATTTTAAATGCTTTTAGGAGCCAAGCTCCTGATAGGTATAACTTAGAGAAATCTTGGAGTGTATTGTAATGAGCCTTGGCTTCTCCATAGTGCAGAGAAAGTACATCTCTTTGGAGGAGGAGGCGACAATGACTGTAGCCTTCCACTATTGGGGCTAGTGGTTGTCATGGTTGTATGTATGATTAGATCTTTCACTCTTTTAATATAACAGAGCCAAAATGTTTCATGCATATATTGTTATTGTATTTCAACTATCCTGGTTACGCTAACGATGTATGTAGTTGTAATTTATGCATGTATGTATGGACTATTCCATATGTGTTTGTATGAATCTTATCGAAACATGTTGTTGATATTGTTAGCATTGTTAGCAAATGGCCCAAAAATGAATCCAAAACACTCCCGAAGTCTTCAAAAGACAGCAAAATCCTGCCAAAGATAAAAACCAGCGCAGGAGAAGAACCCTTAGCATGGCGGAAATGCACTATCGGAAGGCAGAAACATAGAAAATCAGTGAAAAACCAAGTATCAAAGGCATAAAAAGTATAAAGTATAACAGCCATCCAATCTAGTCGATCAACAATCCAGATCTGATCGGCGGGTCGCAATCGGCAGATCTCATCGGCAGTCGCAATCGGCACAGGCAGACAGTCGCAATTGGAGCAGACCATGTGGTACTTGCAATGGCAATCGATGATTCAACGTGGACCGTCGATCAAGTATTCAGATCAACAACCCACGTTACATCGCAATATCGCATCAGAGTTCCACAAAGGTGCAATTAATCGGATCCGATGGTTATATACATGATATTGTATAAAATTTGAGATCAACAGAAAGCCATTTTTTAATGGATTTCACATATTTTCCTTATTTAATGAAATACAAGGGGAGCCTTGGAGCAGTGCCTATGTGATAAGACCTGGACCCGAAAGGGTTCGGGAATGAAAATATATAATATTTTCAGGTCTACCAAAGCCATTTTTCAATGTATTTTCAATTTTTTGATGCATTTCTGAAAAAACCAAGGGACAGGCCATTTGCGACAGGCGACAACGATTAAGGGTGGACTCGATAGATGAATAGACCATATTTGAGGAATTTTGAAGTCCGAAAGAAACATAAATGGTTTGGATTTTATAGAGTTACGATGTTTTTCTGTGTTTAACAGAAAAACAATCATTGTTCACATTTTAAAGGGATTATAAAGGCCCGAAGACCCATTCCACCACATAACAGAGGCCGAGAGATAGATTTCTGGGAAACAGAGACCGAAAAGGGAAACAAAAGCATCACAGCACGATGAAACCCAAAACAGAAACATCATGGAGCATCAACAGTGCAACACAGCCAACAACAACAGAAGTGATTGTGGGGCATCTTTGGCACGAGAGAGCTCCTTGCTAGCATAGAAAAATACCAGAATGCGGTTACTCTTCTGTTGGAAGAAGAAACCTCCAAGCCCATGCGTGCCTAGTCATGGAATCAAAATTTTGAAAAAACAGAGGATAGATTAAGAACCTTCGAGCTTTTGAGAGCTTAGGAGCATTTTAAAGGGCCTATAAATGGCTGAAAGTAAAATGTAACAAGGGTTTAACTTCTGGAGACTATTGATACTTTACTACTCAAGCTTCTCATCTTCATACTAGCAATATATGCTTCTTTTGTCGTTATATGTTCAATGTCCATATTCTCTTCTATTCTAAGATTGCACTTGAACAGGTTGTTCATGTTTCTTTTATGTCTAATGCTAGATAATTGTCATCTTATCTCTGCGTTGATAAATTAGATTTGCAAGCTTCTTTTACTTCTTGTAGCTGACCATTAATTTGTGTTTATATATGCATCTGCTGGTATAGTCGGTATTCTCCATATATTCATTGAATCTACAAACTATTGAGCATTAGTGATCTAAAGCCTTGTAAAGCTGAGGGTGTTCATGCATGTCTCGAGTGAAAATAGAGTTGAAATGGTTATCTAGCTTGATCCAAACCTTCATCCATTCCAATAGTTCCGAGAACAATATTGAAGATTATATGTTACCAAGCATCTCTGAGCTACAATCTAGGAGAGCTTCCTGGAGTGATAACATAAATTGGTGCCACTGCTGGGGAGAGGAGACTAAAGCTCAACTTCTTTGGGAGACAACACAGATCCAACTTTGATGATAAACAACGTTTGGGCACTTTTTTGGTTGTAATCATCTATCTGGTGACTCTACTAAAGGACGAACCTCTTGGCGACTCCACTTCATAGTTCTAGCTCAGTTTGCAAGGCATACTCAGAGAAATCCTCAGAAGTCACATGCTGACCCAGTACCTAACCCTGAAAAAATCATCAAAGAGAGGAAGGTATTGCAGAAAGGAGCATCAATTTTAGGTAAACGTAAACAATATTCTATATCTCTTCAAGAAAATCCTGTAATAGAACAAATACATGTTGAGAGTATAGCATCTAATACTAGCAGTGAAGAAAAACTCTCAGAGATTCATACAACTCCTTATTCTTTAGGTTATCCTTTTGTTGTAAGCCCAAAGGAAACCTCATCTCTTATCCATCATACTCCTTTAGTCTTAGCAGTCACTCCTCAGCCCTCTATTATTCAGATTACCAGTACCCTTATAGCCACTACAGTTATGGCAGGACCACAAGCACCCACCAAAATGGAAAGAATCATAGCTGCTAGGTATGGACCACTAGTATTGCCCACTCCTTTGAATGCCATGCCTACTAGAGAATATCAGAAATATAGGCCTAAGTTCACTGGGACTGAAGGTGTTACAATTGAAGAATATATTGAGTCATTCTCTCGCTATACTGATAACCTGGACATTAGTGAAGATGATGTGTGGATGAGAGTCTTTGTCCAAAGCCTAGATGGAGAGGCTAGAAAATGGTTCAGAGAACTGACCCCAAGATCTATAGCAGATATTAAGGCTTTAGATGATGCATTCCTAAAGCATTGGGGGGATAAGAAGGTTCACCTCTACTACCACACTAAGTTTGGGAACTTAAACAAGGAAAATGGTGAGTTGTTGTCTAATTTTAATAAGAGGTTTAACCACATGTACAACAAGATACCAGCTGAAGTAAAATCCACCTCTACCTTTGCTAAACTCACCTATGACATTGCTTTTGATTCTGACTTCTACCTACTGTTGAAGGAGAGGCGACGTGCTACTTTGGCTGATATGCAGGATGCAGCCTTGGAAGTAGAATCAAACATCATGGCTGCAAAGAAGCTCAAGGGAAATGTTGATAGAAGGAGATAGAGGGGTGAGTCTTCATCATCTTCATATCCCAATATAGATAAAATGACCAAAATCATAGAGTCATTAGCCTCTAAAATCTCCAAAATAAAACTTGAGCAGCACTCTAGGAAAGGAAGGGTTCCTAATAACTTTGCTCCTAGAATCCAAATCCATATAGAAGAACTAATGAGCAATTGCAGATTTTGCAAAGAAGAAAAGATGCCAATGAAGACCAAAGGGTAAAGACCCCTTTTCAGAATGTAGTCATGGAGGAAGAGCAGTTTGAAGAAGATGATGAGATCCATTGTCTTGAAGACAAAGGCAGTGCCTTCTTTTTGACCTCAGCTGCCTATGAAAAGTCTTTATTCAATGACCAGATTAATGAATAATTGGATGGTGAAGCTGTTATCAAAACTGAAGATCAAGACAGATATAATCTGAGGTTGAATATGAATAATTCCAAGGAAACTCCTGTTCAAAGAACTGTTGTCCTTGTAGTAAATCAAGCTAATAAACAGAAGCGACCAACAATTGATCCTATCATCCTCAAAGCTCCAGCTCATGAGGTAAGAGGCCTTGACAGGTCTACTTCCCCTTTCAGTTTTCAATTAGAAATTCAGAAGCTAAGAATACCTATACCTCTGATTGAATTAGTGAAGAATGAGTCCTTCAAGAAATCTATCCTCGAGGCCCTTGAGCCTAATGCCATCCAAGCCTCCACCGACTATGTAAATCTACAAGATAACAAACCAGTCATTGTTCTCAGCCCAATGATTGAAAATTATGAGTACATCTCCCCATCATTATATGTCTCTTTGACTATTCATGATAAAACCCTTCACAACTACCTTCTGGACACTGGAGCCAGCCATAGTCTAATGCCCAAGGCTGTCATGGATAAGTTAGGTCTTGACATTACCAAGCCTTATCATGACCTGTTTTCTTTTGACTCTAGAAAAGTGAAATTCCTGGGATTAATCAAGGACCTATCCATCACTTTGTCTCAGCTGCCCATGAATAGCATGATGATGGATATTGTGGTAGCAGATTTACCCCCCAAGTTTGGCATGTTACTTTCTAGAGGTTGGATCAAGAGATTAGGTGGATCATTACAAAATGATTTATCCTATGCTATTGTCCTAGTTTTTGGAGGTGAGAGCAGGAGATTATACAGAGAAGCTCAGTTGGCTTACATCATCGGCGATTAAAGGAATCCCACTAATCATCCCATCTATGTTGTTGACACTGATTTTTGAGCTTGTATTCTTCATATTGAAGAATCTCAGTTGGCCTCCAAGCAGCTTAAGAAACCAGTTTGCCAAATCACAAAGGAAGAAGGCCCACAAATTTAGGACATGTTCTTTTATGGAGCTTGCTCTAAGGAAGCTGCAAGGGCAGGTGTATTCCTTGTGTTTCCCACACAAGAATACATTCATTTATCTTTCAAATTAACTTTTCAGGTCACAAATAATATAGCAGAGTACGACGCCTTGATATTGGGCTTAAACTCTGGTAAATAAATAGGCATCAAAGACCTAAAAGTGTTTGGAGACAGGGACCTCATCATTCAGTAAGTCAATAAAACTTTCCAAGCAAAGCATTCAAGGATGAAAGCATACAGAGATGAGGTATGGAAGCTCAATGACTCTTTTAATATTTTCAACATTTCTTACATCTCGAGAATGAAGAACCAACTTGTTGATTCCCTTGTTGTGTCTACTAGCACGTTTATTCCTCCTTTGCCTCCTAAATTGACGTACGAAGTTCAGGTGAAATATAAACCATCTCTGCCTAACAATGTCAAGTACTAGAAATTTTTTGAAGACGATGATGAAATTAATACATTTTTACAAGTCGTTGAGGAATTTTCTGAAACACACATCGACCAAGAAAATGAAACCATGGAAGAATGCGGCCATTCCAAGCTAAAGGATGAGATTGGACGAGGAAGCATTGTCCAGCTGCCTAGTAACCATATACCCAAAGGATTGGTGCCTCTAGAGAAGTTGTTCGATCATAACGATGTGCCTTATAATCTTGCCAAAAAAGAAAATAAGTCTGTTGTTCGTAAACATAATATATGGAGTCCAGCCCATCCGAGATACATAAATTTGTCCACTCATTTGTCTTCTGCCCAGGATTTCGAGTATTGCACCTTGATGAAGCAATTCAATGATATTTTTGTCTACGAATATAGTGATATTAAAACCTATGACACAAACATCATTCAGCATAAGATTCCACTGGAAAAGAACACCATCCCTTTGAAGCGGAAATTAAGACCTATCAACCCTCTCTTATTGCCTTTGATTTAGAAATAAATCAAGAACCTGTTGGATGCCAAAATCATAGTTCCCCTAAGGTATTCAAAGTGGATAGCTAACCTTGTGGTAGTAATAAAAAAAATGGAGAAATCAGGCTTTGTGTTGACTTCAGAAATCTGAACAAATGCTCTAAAAAGATAACTACCCCCTGCCTAAGATGGAATGCTTGCTGCAAAAAGTTTTAGGGGCTAGAGTCATGTCTTTCTTAGATGGATTTTCAAGTTACAATCAGATTGTTGTACATCCAGAAGATCGGGAAAGGACCACCTTCACTACTCCTTGGGGCACTTTCATGTACTCCAAGATGCCTTTTCGACTGATAAATGTTGGGAATACTTTTCAGAGGGCCATGGACATAGCCTTTGTGGAAGAGAATGACAAGTTTGTCCTTATTTACCTTGATGACATAACATTCTTCTCCAGCAGTCACAAGAACCATTTGTAGCATTTGAAGAAGGCCTTTCTAAAGTGCAGACAGTTTGGACTTTCAATGAACCCAAAGAAGTCACAGTTTGCTCTAAGAGAAGGAAAACTTCTGGGACATATTGTTTCTACTGAAGGTGTGAAGATTGATCCAGCAAGAGTTCAAGAAATTTAGACATTGTCCATCCCAAGGTCAAAAAGGTACATTCAATCCTTCCTAGGTAAGATTAACTTTGTAAGGAGGTTCATTCCAAACTTTGCAAAGCTAGTGAAGCATATCACTTCCATGTTGAAGAAAGGATTAGAAATAAAATGGATAGATGCTTCAAGAAGCTCTTTTGAAGCCATCAAACAAGCTATCATGGAAGCTCCCACTCTAATCAGCCCAGATTACACTAAGGAGTTTTGTATCTTCTCTTTTGCCTCTTATGATACACTTGCAGCAATTCTGTTGCAGAAAAATGATGAAGGCATAAAGCACCCTATGGCATTTTTCAGCAAAACTCTAAGGGATGCTAAACTAAGGTATGACCTTATTGAAAAAAAAGCTTATGCTCTCATAAAATCTTTAAAGGCATTCAGAATTTATATTTTGCATCCCAAATTGGTTGCATATGTACCTTCAACCTCAGTAAAAGATGTCTTAACTCAGCCAAATATTGAAGGAAAGAGAGCTAAATGGATTGCAAAATTCATAAAGTTCAACATAGAGGTGAAGCCCACTAAGCTTGTCAAATGCCAAGGCTTGGCTAAACTTATGGCTAAGGAAAATTACATTTTTTTAGACATAAATTGCATGGGTCCAAATTTCGATGATGAGCAGACAGAGGAAGCAGCAGAAGGACAAAAGCAAAATCAGTCTTTGGCTGAAAATCTAGCCACCTATGAATGGTATTCCAGGATAGTTCATTTTTTATAGAAGCTAGAAGTCCCTCGAGGGCTTAGCTCAAGTCAAGCCTGGGCCATTAAACTCAGATCAACCAAATTCTGCATTAATAAAAATCTGCTTTATTGGAAAGACCCATCAGGAATCCTCTTGAGATGTCTAGATAAAGGACAATCTGTGGAAGTCATGCACGAGTTCCATTCTAGCATCTATGGAGGGCATTATTATTGGAAAACCACAACCCACAAAATCCTGAGGGCTGGGTATTATTGGCCAACTCTATTCTCTAATGTGTTTTCTTTTGTGAAATCTTGTGATAAATGTCAGAGGTTTACAAGAAGACAGCAGCTAAAATCTCTACCCTTGAAGCCAGTACATGTCAATGGTCCCTTCCAGCAGTGGGGCTTCGACTTTATAGGTGAGGTCAACCCACATTCCAGTGGCCAACACAAATGGATCTTGGTAGCCACTGATTATTTCACCAAGTGGATTGAGGCCATACCCACTAAGAATTCCAATCATCAAGTTGTCATAAAGTTCTTGAGTGAGAATATTTTCAATAGATTTGGTTGCCCAACCAAACTAGTCACTGATAATGCCGCAACATTCAAGGCAAAATAATTGGTGGACATGACTGAATCCATGGGCATTCGATTGGTGCATTCTACCTCATATTATCCTCAAGGAAATGGCCTTGAAAAATCATCTAACAAGAGCCTGGTAAGGGTCATAAAAAAAATGTTAAAGGACAACACAAAGAGCTGGGATTCCAAGTGAAGTTTGCACTCTGGGTTGACAAAGTTACCATCAAAAATTCCATAGGAAATTTTCCATTTAAGCTGGTTTATGGCGTTGATGTTGTTTTCCCTATCCAACTAATTCTCCCTGTGGCCAAATTCTTCCAAGAAGAACAAGATGAAGAGAATGAAATGGTAAGGAGAATGAATAACCTGGTTGAACTATAGCAGATCAGAGAGCAACTGGTTGAGAAGTCAAAAGCTCATCAGAAGAAAATCAAAGAATCCTTTGAAAGGAAGGTAAAAGTGGACAATTTCAAAGTTGGTGACTGGGTTCTCAAATGGGATGCATTTAAGGAAAAGAAAGGTAATCATGGTAATTTTTACTCCTTATGGATAGGTTCATTTGTCATTGCTCAAATTCAGTAGAACAATACCTTTATTCTGCACAGTCTGGAAGGAGGAGATGTTTCTGGTAATAAATGGGCGGTTCTTGAAACTTTATTTCATTTAAGGCTTTAAAGCCTTGGTATTGTAAATATGTTTCTTCAGTTTTTATTTTATTGAAAAATAGACTCCATGCCCAATGAAACACTAGAAGGAAGATTTGATTTTGGTTTTACAGGAAAGGCATTGTCCTGTAGTTCTTGAAACCTCACAGGGAGGCTTTCATCCCTAGAAGGAGCTAGTGTTAGCCTTGTCGTCAAATGGCCCAAAAATGAATCCAAAACACTCCCAAAGTCTTCAAAAGACAGCAAAATCCTGCAAAAGATAAAAACCAATGCAGGAGAAGAACCCTTAGCATGGCGGAAATGCACTATCGGAAGGCAGAAACACAGAAAATCAATGAAAAACCAAGTATCGGAGTCATAAACAATATAAAGCATAGCATCCATCCAATCTAGCCAATCAACGGTCTAGATCTGATCAGCAGGTCGCAATCAGCGAATCTAATCGGCAGTTGCAATCGACATAGGCAGACAGTCGCAATCGTCGCAGACCATGTGGAACTTGTGATGGCGATCAATGATTCAACATGGACCAACAATCAACCACGCAGATCGACGATCCACGTTACATTGTGATATCACATCGGAGTTTCACAGAGGCACAATTAACTGGACCCGATGGTTATATACATGATATTGCATAAAATTTGAGATCTGCAGAAAGCCATTTTTTAATGTATTTTGCATATTTTTGTTATTTAACGAAATACAAGGAGAGCCTTGGAGTAGCACCGATGTGATAAGACCTAGACCCGAAAGGGTTTGTGAATGAAAATATATAATATTTTCAGGTCTACCAAAGCTATTTTTCAATGTATTTTCAATGTTTTGATGCATTTTTTAAAAATCCAAGGGACAGGCCATTTGTGATAGGCGACAACGATTAAGGGCAGACCCAATAGATGAATAGACCATATTTGAGGACTTTTGAAGTCAAAAAGAAATAGAAATGGGTGGGATTTTATAGTGTTGCAGCGTTTTTCTGTGTTTAACAGAAAAATAGTCATTGTTGGCATTTTAAAGGGATTACAAAGGCCTGAAGACTCATTCCACCACATAATAGAGGCCGGGAGACAGATTGCTGGAAAACAGAGACCAGAAAGGGAAGCAAAAGCATCATAACACAATGCAACCCGAAACGGAAACATCATGGAGCATCAACAGTGCAACACAGCCAAAAACAATAGAAGTGATTGTGGGGCATCTTTGGCACGAGAGAGCTCCCTGCTAGCACAGCAAAATACCAGAATGCGGTTACTCTTCCATTGGAAGAAGAAAACTCTGAGCCCATGCATGCCTAGTCATGCAATCAAGTTGTTGAAAAACAGAGAGGATAGATTAAGACCCTGTGAGCTTTTGAGAGCTCAGGAGCATTGTAAAGGGAATATAAATGGTTGAAAGTAAAATGTAACAAGGGTTCAACTTCTGGAGACTATTGATACTTTGCTACTGAAGCTTCTCATCTTCATTCTAGCAATATAAGCTTCTTTTGTTTTTATATGTTCAATGTCCATTTTCTCTTATGTTCTAAGCTTGCACTTGAACAGGTTGTTCATGTTTCTTCTATTTCTAATTCCAGATAACTGTCATCTTATCTCTGCATTGATAAATTAGATTTGCAAGCTTCTTATACTTCCTATAGTTGGCCATTCATATGTGTTTATATATGCATCTGTTGGTATAGTCGGTATTCTCCATCTATTCATTGAATCTACAAACTATTGAGCATTAGTGGTTTCAAGCCTTGTAAAGTTGAGGATGTTCATGCATGTATAGAGTGAAAACAGAATTGAAATGGTTATCTGACTTGATCCAAACCTTCATCCATTCCAATAGTTCTGAGAACAATATTGAAGATTATATGTTACCAAGCATCTTCGAGCTACAACCTAGGAGAGCTTCCTGGAGTGATAACAGGTATAACCCTTAAATTTGGATTGTCGACTATTATGCTTTCCATCTCATGATGTCTTTCATCTCATGCATTCCCTTTCAAGTTGTGTGTTATCAGAGGCTTCTAAAGGGTGCACTCTTCTCCCCTTCCATGTGTTAGAGCCTTTCATGCACCTTCCCAAAATTGTTGCAAGGTCACACTGTTGCTTCCAACAAGGACATCACAATTACCTCTACGCACAACCGCAGTCAAGGTGATATCGTACTACCCATTGCTAGGAATCCTACTCCAAACAGTTTGAGGTCTAGTTAGGACTTCTTACCAGTGATATCCCCTGACATGTTGGCAAGTCCAGTGCCGTCAACATTATGCCACTAGGAGGAAAAGGGATTCCATTCCTTGCAGTGCATTTGTTCCATAGCTAATAAAAAATATCCAAGAGGGATAGGAGGTAGAGCATACAAAGAGTATTTGTGCACTATAACATCCCATGAGACATAGGCCATACTTCTTTGTACTCACAACTATTATAGCTCCAAATCTCACTATTATGGTTTGTGATGCTGCACTCATGGCCTAGGGCAACCCCTCCTTCTAGACCTGGTCCAAAATTTAAAAAACAATGTTTTATTCCTTGTACGCGACATTCCCTGAGTTAAATGCATGTATACATGGGTAGGCATATACCCAACCCGCATATATGTATTAAAACACTTAAAAAAATATAAAACTCCTTATTTTCGAGTGGAGATCGCGAGTTTTACCTACTGATCACCTGTTAGTGCCCGTGGCCCAACTGTTCCCAACCAACTCCCAACTAGAAAACTATCTTGGGAGAGGTACAAAAATACCTCAAAGGGAAGGCCTAAGGGAGGAGAGAAGAGAGAGAAAGGTTATTATACTGAGATTTTTCCCCTGACCAGGTCTGAAGACCCTTGTGCCTTCTGCACTTCCACCATTTATACAGGAAATCCTTGTTTCCTTGTGTGTTGATGTTCATCCACTAGTTATGGCATCATGGACTGAGTCTTGGAAGGAGATATGCTAAAGGCTTGAGGCTAGACGGATCTGGAAGGAAGCTTTGCTTGGAGCCTGCGAAAGGTTACTCAAGTGATATTACTCCTTTTGTACATTCTATTTGTCTATAATAAAGAAACACGTTTTGGTTCCTGATATGCTTCTTCTTTATGTTTATGATGTTCATGTTTGAATTCATATGTGAATGGTTGTTTAAAGTTCATAACTAACCACCTTCTTTTATAACATAAAGATGATTTCTTTATAAGTCTTTGTCCATATACTGCTGTATTCTTTGGAATTGGTTGTTTTACAAGACAAAGGAGCGAAAGGGACTTGAAGAAGGGTTTGGACCCTTGAGGAACTTCTCGAACGTAGGACCTAAGGTACGCCCCTCTTACTATAGAATTTGCTTATAATAGCGTAATGGTTGTGTGAATGTGTGTTTCTTTGTTTAGACAACTTTCAGTCTGCTAGGGTTTCCACCCAAAAGCCCTAGGGGAGCAATTCCCTCAACAGAATTGGCGACTCCACTGGGGACAACACTCTTGTTGTTCCTAGTTTGGGTGTTTGTCAAGCCAATCAAGCTTAGTTGCTTGTTGGTTTGCTGTTACTATCTGGTTTGTTCTTGAACTCTAAGTTTTGCCAGTTTCTTCAGTTTGTTTTTTATTTTTCTTGAAATCTTTCATATACGTTGTTTTTCTTAGTTACAGAAGCGTACGTATGCTTGTTTCCTAAAGTAAACCCGTGTATACGCAGGTTTCCTCATGCACAATCGCGTATACACGCAATCTGCACATAAGTACAGTCGCGTATATATTGCAATTTTCAAGATTTATAAATTTTTGTGTCTTTGAAGGTTTCTTTGGTGGTTTGATTCAGTTTGAAACAGTCAATTTTTTCAGTATCAGTTGTTTGTTTTACAGCAAGCGTCTTACTCCGATTTCTCTCTAATTGTAAGGAGTATCGGTCTTGTTTTGTGTTTGCAAGCGTCATCTTTTTTTTGCTAAAAGCACGCAAGATTTCTTGTTGAAATCTTGGCTGCTTTGATTTATCAGGGTAGAAAGATTGTTATCAATCTTTGTGTTGAATTTGGTTTTTGGTGACTTTTTATTTGCTTGACAAAACCAATTTTTGTGACCATCTACTTCTTTGTTTCATGAAAGTTGTCAATTGATACTTTCTTGAAATTGTCTTTTTGATCTTTTTTGGTCTTTGTTACCAAAGCTTTCATTGTTGCTTTCGATTGTTAAAGAGCATCTTTAAACACATTTGTTTTGTTGAGTTTTCATCCATTGTATGGTGTCAGCTTGCAAAAGTGGTTGTTGCTTGTTGTTTCAATCACAAAGTTTCAATTTTGTTGAGATCATTTTTGAAAAGACTTTTTGTTGCTACTTTGAAGAGAACTTTTTGAAAAGTTTTGTTTTGCTTTCTTGAACTTGCTTTTCATTTGGTTTCCTTTTGGTGAATGAAAGTGCTTTATGTTTGTCTTGAGTTTTGTTTTAGTGTTTAGACGAAATGAATGGTAGCATCTCATATTCCATCTAAACATTCTAAGTGGCAAAAGGAAATTTGATATACAAAGCAACTTTCATTTCTTGCTTTTAGAGTTGTTTTGAATCTTGCATCAAGCATATAATTGTTGCATTAGGATAGATTTGCATCTCTTTAGGCATACATAGTTTTGTTAACTTTTGAGTGTGAAGTGTGAATTAACGAAAAGAAAAGAAAAGTTTGTTTTATTAGAAGTTTCCTTTCGAACCCTGTAGAAATTACTCTTCATCGAAAAACAATATCTGAGCAATCCGATGCATAAGTGGAATCAATGGTTCGAGAATGAGCCACATCACCATCTTTCCTGGAGAAAAGAATGGTTATCTGCAGAGCTAAAGATACAAACAGTCAAACAAATTCCAAGTATAGTCGAAAGCAAAGCTTTCCCTTGTGTTGGGCATGTTTGTAATACTTCGAGTGCCAACATAGCCGACGGCACTTGCGCCAAGTCTTCTACAATGTTGTAGTTTTGGGTGGAACGTGCAGATGTATTGTGCACTGTGTGTCGAAGTGCCCCTTTAGGAGGGTGAATCACAAGGTCAGCAACTGGCCTTTCGATATGCAAATTGTTAGGCAATGATGTGTTTTGACTTGAGGAAGGTTCCTCTTCATGAGCGACTAGAGCTCCATAAGATTTGGCTCTTGTTTGTAGATCTACTGTTTCAAAGGTGTAAATGGTAGAAGATCCTTCACCAGCTGAAGGATGTTACAAACCACCATTTACCCCTTCCAAGGTTTTAGGTTGGTTTGCGATAAGGTTTTGCTACTGCTAAGTGGGGAAAGGATTATTCAGGACAGCGGGGCTCCTATGACTATCCTTGTTATCAATGAATTTTGTGCATTCCTAAAGACACGGACACAGATATGTCATGTGGTATTCAGCACAAATTTTGCAAGAGAATTGGGTGGGTTTATCCTTTCCATCGTCAAAGGGCTCAGTAGCCTTCTGTATTGGGTTGTACTACTTTGTTGATTGCTCTTCATAACGAGCGGTCTTTTTCATTTTCTTCTTGTTCTTACCACCAGGATTTTGTGTAAACTGCACAGAGTTTATTCCAGTGGTAGGAAGAGCAATCAATTTGGTAGAGGGGTCCACTAACATCTGGGCAATGTGACCGCTGAGTTGTTTTACAGTAGCCCCAAAGGTTGCACCGATAATCACATTGGCATGCACTCTAGGGTGCTGAGTAGTGGAAGCATTGGAGTTGCGAGGGGCATTGGGGATTACATCATAAAGAGTGCCAAACTGCGAATATATTAGATCTATGTACTGGGCATGACGTATGGATTGGTCTTCTATGACCACACCACCTAAGGCGACATCCTTAGTGATTTGGGGGAGTAGGGACTTGCAGAACTAGTCCGCTAAGAGATAGTCTGGGAGGGGAGCTTTGACTAACCTCTGCCTCCATTCATGTATATGATCAGAGATGTGGGTGGCGGTATCCTGACATGTTGAAGTGAGGAGCTATGTCCTACGCTCATAGTGGATGGTAGCTAGAAGTGCTTTAGGAATTCCATCACTAGAGCGTCGAAGGTATTTACTGACGTGCATGGTAACTCAATGTACCACTTACCTGCGTTTCCAGTGAGGGTGCGGGGAAAAAGATGTAACCGGACACTATCATCCACCATGGAGTTAGAAACACACCAAAAATGATAGGTGGTGATATGGGTGCCTGGATCCTCCCTTTGTTTTCCATCGAACTTGGGGATGTTTGTTGGTACTTTATGCAGGATCGGCAGCCAAAGTAAGTTATGGTAGATGGGATCATTTCTAAGTTTGTACAAGTCGGGGATATCCAATGTTGCCAAGAAAGGCAAAGTTTGTGGTGCCCCCAACTCGGACCAAGGGAATGACATATAACTTGAGGAACCTTGTGGTCCTCCCATCATTTGAGTCCCAATATTATACACAGGCTACATGGTATAGTAGTTTCCTTGGGGTATGGTGTTGTAGTATGGATTTCCATGGGAAATCTAATGTTGGGGTATAGAATTGCCCCTAGGATAAGCAGTGCCCCCTTGACTCATTTGAATTTGTGAGTAGGGTGCTCGCATGGATTGGTTGGGACCTCCTTGAGGATTTCCTCCTACCACAAAACTAACCATATGTCCTTGATTCACATAAGGAATGCTCATGTCTATAAATGACTGACCATGCATGCCTCAGAATGGAGGGGGAATTGTTACATTCCCGACCGCTATGTACATATTGGGAATGCCCCTAGATACCTGAATCTAGGGGATGGAACTGTACAATGGTTGCCGACCATATTGTTGGTTGACGAGAACCAAGCTAATAGTGCTATATTGAGCATTATAAGGAGCTCTGTATATAGCACTTGTCAAATGTATACAGTTTGACACTAAAGGGGTGGAACCTAGCATCGGCTAGGTTCCACTCATGGAGGGTGTCATGTGAGTGTTTGTACTTGGGACAAATGGGATAGCAAGGTTCTCCATCAACAGTGTGGTGGTGATTGTCAAATGGGGAAGTGGTGGAGGACCCAAATTGTCCACAAAGTTCCACGACCCGTTAGTCATCAACGGGATTGATGAAAATGTTCCACCTACAGAAACAGGGAGTACAGGTGTCATTGGAATGAATAGTGGGTCCAATGAATTTGTGAGTGGACGGTTAAAGTGAGGAAGAAATGCTTCGGTAAATAAATTCTCCAGCAAACTTGAATCGTCAGTTGTCCAAAAATATTCCGTGTGAGGTTTGGGAGACTGATTCCCCAAAGATGGGGAATTCGGTTCACTGGAGCTTGGCTGATCTTCCACAATTAGTGGAGGAAGTCCTAGCAATCATCTAGATTGATGGCGAGGGCTGGATGTAGCCACGGTGACCATTAATTTTTTTCAAAAATTTTATTGTGATATTTGTTAAAGTCTCAAATGATAACACGCAGGTGCCTAAAGAATTTAAAAAATAAACTAAGTTGATCAATTAGCAAACATAGGGAAATGACCTTGTTTGATAAGCACCGATCACTGGAGATGAAATCCGGTATCACAATGAATAACAAAGAGGGCTGGCCAAATGTATAGTTATGGTTACTATAGAGCTTCACCCGAACCTCAAATTGAGGGGCTAAGTACTCTGGTGAAGATGAGCACCCTCACAAAAGCTGAAGACAAAGTAGGTTCGTCTGTGTTAGGTACTATGGCATGCTACCCCATTCACCTTGTGTAAGTCCCTAAAAATCTTGGCCACTAAAGATACCCAAATCACAGACACTACTAGGGAGGACATAGTCACAGATAGTATGTTGTGTGGGTAGGATACTTGAGTCCCCGACACAACTCTGATATCCTCGAAGGGATCCCCAATACACAGAATACCCAAAGGAGTTGCAAGCAAAAGGTGGGCTACCTTCACTTACTTTCTGATGTTGTCTTTTATTTAGCTCCGCTTTTACTGGAGTGGTCCCGGTAGTATGAGTACAACATGAATTTTCTCTCTTTTAATGGCACTAGTTTAGGTTTTCAATCTTGGGTAGTTTACTCACACTGCTTATCCCAAGATCCTAGCCTGAACTAATGTTTGTTTGCTCAATAAAGAGTTTTTGATTGATTTTAGGTAAATTTTATGTGTATTTCTTTATTGTCTTCGGTAGGGGAATTGACAACTGAAATGTGATGAGACTCTGACTCAAAAATCATCCACAAGGCAATGCTTTAAAAAAAAAAAAATCGATGAAAACAAGTTGTATTCTACAGGTGAGAGTCTTTCACATATTCATATTATTTCCATGCATCCTAGTCATTTAACACATGCATAACCAATGCAAATCTTTGCAATGTTTTCTTAACAACTACTTGAAACCAAAATAAAGCAGCTTTTAACCAGCTAAACAGGAGAATGAATAAAAAATGTGGATCTTTCTTTCATAAAGAATGATTTCAAGAAAGAAAAACAAAACTTATTTCCTAAAAAAAACTTTTAGGACACCTATACTGCTAACAAAATGTAGTAGCAGATCCTCTTTCAGTCCATGAGCAGGCTTCCTATCCCCTTGGGTTTGCAGACACAACTGGAAATCAAGTTTTTTGGAGACTAACGCTCTGTAGAAATGGCCACAGAGAGTTACTAGGTCCACTAACGCTTTCTGTATGTAGACATAGAGCTTTATAAAGTACTGTGTAGTCTGCTAACCTGCGTTAGTGTGGGGAAACAACTCAAAACAGGGCTTCTCAGATCAGATTCAATGATGAATATATGTAGGCAAGATGCAGCAATGTTTAGGTGGGTCAGAAAGGGAATGCAAAAGTATAGGGAGGTCTTAGAAGGAGGAGAAAATTGAGAACTATCTGAGTAAACCAGGAACTAGATGTATAGTCCCCATCGAAGTCGCCAGTTCTGCTATAGGATAAAATACAGGTTGTATGGAGATTGGAGATACCCTCAAAGGTCTTCCCAGGACCTTTGGCAGACTGTGAGATTATCTACAACCGTCACAAAGTTACATGCATGTTCATAAACAATAACTAACTATCAAAGTAGGAGAAGTAGATTACCTCAAGCCTCCATGTAGATTTGTTGGAGAGAACAATGCAGCTAGGTGGAAGTCCCCTAAGCCGGCTCCAGATCAAGTCATGCACATAGAAGAGATAAGCATAATCAGAGCATAAAACTCTGATAACTGATACATGAATATATAAAAGAACATCTAGTTACACATAACTAAACTACTAATGCTAAAAGGTATTGGACAAACAAATGAATGAATGATAGTACGAACAAAAGATATAGCCAGTCAAACAACTTCCATGTATAGTCGAAAGCAAAGCTTTCCTTTGTGCTTTCGACTATTGGTGGTGTCGACCCACAAGATTCCATGCTTACAGTTTTCGACATGGAAAAGTGTAAACCTCCCCTTTCCCACCAACTTGCATTTCAAGTGCAATTTTTTTCTGAAGGTAAAGGTATACACAGAATAGTCATCGACGAAGGTGCTTCTACCTATGTCATGTCGGCTTCATGTTGGCTCACTTTGGGTTCTCCGACCCTATCCCCATCATCGAATTCCCTTAAAGCTTTTGACAGCCAAACTTTCATCCCAAAAGATTACCTAGCTAGCTATCCCATCACCTTGCGTGGGAAAATGATAACGGTAGATATTGATGTCATGGATCACAAACTCAACTATAATCTACTTTTCGGTCACACTTGGACTTATGCCATGAAGGTCGTTGTGTCTTTAGTCTTCCGTATCATCCTCTTTCCCTTGGATGGAAAGATAGTCATAGTGGACCAGCTATCCTTTTGCACCCCAAATTACTCTCTGTACCCTTAGTGGGTGGTGTACTTGACTCTTATGTTAGTATCGGTACCGATCTACTGAAGAGCTCTTCCCTGATGGGTTGTTTCCCTCTTCTGCCACCAGCGGTTCCACAGATGGTATCTATGGTTTCATCCATTCCTCACGAACTGACCAATCCTTGGATCCTCACGGCCCCTTCAGACATTGACACTTACAGAGAAAAAATTTCGTTGTCACCAGCTAAAGTTGCCTACCAGGCCATTCAATCTGCATCCAAGTCTCCGGTCACTTTGGTCACGACCAATGGTACCACCGCCCCTCCCATAACCACTCCTTCTTTCGATCCCCTCAATCAATTCCTACCTATGGACGAAGCTATTAGAGATATCATGAGTTTAGAAGAGCGACCTTGGGAGGACTCGCACCATCGTGTTTTGATATCTTATTCGGACATGATGCACCTTCAAATCCTGTCACCTGACACACATGCGATCATTTCCTTGTCCTCTACGACTATCCAAACTTTGGAGGCGGAAAGAAACATGGGAAATATTTTAAAGACATTGCTCATCAATATTTCTATTGTTGGCATTATGATACATATGTTGTACTTGATGGCAACCCACTCATCTCAGATGATAAATTATATTGCAGCAAAGTTATTTTCTAGTTCACAGACTTTCAAGCAGAGAAACGTTCATGCACTTTTATGCAGAAAAAAAGTTCCTTTCATGAAGATAAAAGTTCACGCACTTCCATGCAGAGAAAATTTCTCGCACTTTCATGCAGAGAAAAAGTGCACGCACATGAGAAATCTTATGGTTGGTTCATGGTATTAGTCCGACAGTTTTTGATCCTATGGTTTTGGTCTGTGGTATTGCATCCAAAAGTTTTGATCCTAAGTATTGGGTCGATGGTATTGAATTGTTATGGTTTTTGGTCCGTGGTATTGTGAAAGGCCTAAGGCTATAAAAGAGGAAGGAGATCATTTATCAAGGCATCTTCTGAATTATTTAATATCTGATAAAGTGCTAGATTTGGAATACTATGATTGGGTTATGGTGTAGATCTGGATCTGAATGAAGATGGAAGCTGAGCGCAAGGAGAAGGATAAGTTCTATTGTTGGGTCAAAATCTTAAGGCTGGAATAGTGGTATCTCTATATGATTTTGATCTGTGATATGTGGCGCACGCTTGATCTATAAATCTGATAATATGGGTTAACTAATATCTGAATGTTTGAAAGAATGAATTTATAGCTTTGTACGTAGGTTTCTGAATAGTGAAGTAGCGTATATCTCTTGATTTATGTTCTAGCTGCTTCTGTTTATTGCTACAATGTTCTGGGTTCAGAAGTGGGGTGTGATTATTATTATTATGATCTAGGTATAGTCCTCAGAGAAATGTTTATTTTGATTTAGTTTTGATTGGTGAAAAGGTGATTGGTTGATGCGTAAATTCTTGATGTTTGATTGATGTTATTTGTGGATCCAGTCTGAAAATTTATGAAATGTGGTCCCTGGAAGTAAGAGAAGGTTGTAGTCTTCTGTAGATAGCAGCCTGCGTACTAGTATCTCAACTAGTACAAGAACTAAGGGGGTTGTAGCTCCCTTCCAAGAGAAGCTGGAAAACGATAGAGGGTTGTAGCTCTCTGCAGGTAGCAGCCTGTGTACTGGTAAAGGACTACACCAGTACAGAATCATTGTAAAAAGAAGTTTCTAATTGAAAAGATAGAGACATATTGGAGCAGGTAGTTTTCACCTACATTGGGTTTCCACCTTATATCTTGTGTTCTTGTGTGTGACTATCTTTTGCTCTATTTTTCTGTTCCTGGTTACTGTTTATATGATCCTGATGCACAGATTAATGTTCAACATCTGTAGAATATTTCAAATTATAAGTCTGTATGGTATACGTGGGTTTCCTTATCTGTAGTTGCATATATACATGGTTTTCTCTAACTGAAGTAGCGTACATGTTCTGGGTTTGAAAAAGAAAATAATTGACCAGATAATATTGATTCACCCCCCCTCTCAGTATTATTTCCAATAGTTGGTATCAGAGCGGGTCCTTTAGAAGGAGCTTGATTGCTTGAAGGAATATCTATCATCATGAGAAACTACAAGAGAGAAGCATCAATCAGGCCACCAATTTTTGATGGGACCAACTTCGTCTATTGGAAGGTAAGAGTTACAGCCTATCTTCAATCTCTTGGTACAGAAGTCTGGGATATCATAGATACAGGGTACACTTTTCCATCAGCAACTCCTATAGATCCGACTGAGAAGAAGCAGTTTGGAACTAATGCAAAGGCTGTCAATACGCTATTAGGATGTCTATCTCAATCAGAATTCATCAAGGTTATGCAGTATAAAACTGCAAAAGAAATATGGGACAAGATCGTTCTAATCTATGAAGGAGATGAACAGGTAAAAAGAGCAAAACTTCAAACCCTCAGAATTCAATATGAAAATCTCAGAATGTACAATGATGAAAGTGTGGCTAACTATTTCCTACGCATAGATG
>APFE030740890.1:48545-67255 GCA_000404065.3 Pinus taeda | reverse complement strand
AAAACAAATCAGATCACAAAATTAAATGCCTCAGGTCTGATAGAGGTGGGGAGTTTACCTCAAATGAATTTTTTGATTTTTGTGAACAACATGGAATAAGAAGGGAATTCTCTACAGCCATGACTCCTCAGCAAAATGGAGTAGTGGAAAGGATGAACAGAATGGTTCAACAAATGGATCATGCTATGCTTGATGAGTCTGGAACTCCCGCAACTTTCTGGGGCGAAGCTGTGCATTTGCTGCGGTTGTTATTTTCAACAAAACAAATGTCCGGGTGAACAACACTCAAACCCCTCATGAGCTCTGGTATGGTGAGACTCCTTTGGTAAAATATTTCAAAATTTTTGGAAGCAAATGCTATATCAAAAATACTGATGAACATATTGGCAAGTTTGAACCTATAGCAAATGAAGGCATTTTCCTTGGTTACTCTCCCCACAACAAATCTTACAAGGGTTATAATAAAAGGCTTGGAAAAATTGCTGAAAGTATTGATGTAGTGGTTGATGAAGAAGAAAACACTCCTAGGCAGGCAATATTTGAATATTTCGAAGATGATGAGGACTATCCATCAACATCAAATAAGATTCATGATGAAGAAGAAACCTATGAAGAAGAAACCCATGAGGAGTCTGAAGAACAAATAAGGATAGAAGAAAAGACTCCATCCAGGTATGTTCAGAAGAATCATCCAGAATCTCAAATTTTGGGGCAAAAAGAGGCAAGAATACAAACAAGAAGAACAATTGCAGAAGCTTCAAGCTATTTGGCATTACTTTCCTCCACTGAACCACAAAATGTAAGAGAGGCATGAAAAGATGAATGCTGGGTCAAGGCAATGGATGAAGAACTTGAGCAGATAAAAAATAATAACACTTGGAGTTGGTTCCTAGACCAAAAGATAAGAATGTCATAGGGACAAAATGGATCTTCAAAAACAAGTTGAATGAAAATGGGGAAGTGATTAGAAACAAGGCCAAACTTGTTTGTAAAGGGTATGCTCAACAAGAAGGAATAGACTTCGAAGAAACTTTTGCTCCCATTGCTAGACTTGAGGCCATCAGAATGTTCCTTGCTCTCTCTAGCTTTCAGAAGTTCAAAGTATTTCAAATGGACGTGAAATCAGCCTTTCTGAATGGGGACTTAGAAGAAGAAGTGTACATTGAGCAACCAGATGGATTCATCCTTGGTAATGATCCAAATCTTGTATCCAAACTAAAGAAGGCTCTCTATGGTCTCAAATAGACTCCAAGGGCTTGGTACTATCGTCTGGACAAATACCTTCACCAACAAGGTTTTTCAAAAGCATCAGCAGATAGCAATCTCTATATAAAAATTTAAAATAGAAAATTGTTAATACTTGTTGTGTATGTAGATGATATCATCTTTGGCAGCAATGAAGAAGCTATGAGTCAAAACTTTGCCTTGGTGATGCAAAAGGAATTTGAAATGTCTTTGCTTGGAGAGCTGACATATTTTCTTGGTTTACAAATCCAACAAAATAAAGGCAGTATCTTTTTATCTCAAACCAAGTACCTCAAGCAGATCTTGAAGAAGTATGGCATGGACGATTTGAAATGAGTATGTAATCCTATGGTCACAGGATGCAGCCTCAATGCAAATGATGAATCAGAAGCAGTGCATCAACCAACCTATAGATCCATGATTAGAAGTTTGCTCTATTTAACAGGTACCCGACCAAACATCATACATGCAGTAGGAATGGTTGGAAGATTTCAGGAAAATCCTAAGGAAACTCATCTTCAGGCAGTAAAGAGAATTTTCAAGTATCTTCAAGGAACTCAAAACTATGGCCTATGGTATTCTAGAGATGCAGATCTCACTCTTCATGCTTATACAGATGCAGATTGGGCGGGAAGCATGGATGATAGGAAAAGCACTAGTGGTGGTGCATTCTTTATGGGTTCCAGATTAGTATCTTGGTTCAGCAAGGAATAGAGTTCGATTTCTTTATCTACAGCTGAAGCAGAATATGTGGCTGCTGCATCTTGTTGCACACAGCTCCTTTGGATGATGCAAACTTTGCAAGATTTTCAAATCACTTGTACTCCACCTATCTCCATCTTATGTGATAATACAAGTGCAATCAGCATTCAAAGAACCCAGTCATGCATTCAAAGACCAAGCACATACCGGTCAAGTATCATTTTCTCTGGGAACAAGTGCTGGAACAAAAGGTCAAATTGGAATATGTCCCCTCCAAGGAACAAGTTGCTGATATTTTCACGAAACCACTACCCAAGGAGACGTTTTAATACCTCAGACATAAGTTGGGGGTTGTTGATGCATCATCTTGCTGTTGAATCTTGTCTATTGTACGCAGGTGGATACATGTACATTTGCCGGTCTATGTGGATCAAATGGGTCTATCAGAGATCATCTAGCACAGGTTTTCAGGGGGAGCATATATTCTTCTAATGATGCGTTGTTGGCATTATCTTAGAAGTCCTTGGTTTGATTTCTCAAGAGTTTTCTGGTGGAGTAGATCAATGTGTGCTGGTCTGAAGGTTGATTCTGCTGATAGTTGTTCTTGTCTCTATGTCATGTACTTATTTTCATATCAAGGTCATGTAACAGACTATTTTTTTCCCCACTATGCCTGGGATGAATGAGTTTTGTCTATCTTGTGTATTCCCACTTGGATGGGCGTTGGATGTATGTATGAGTCGTGATGATAGGAAGGTTACGTATAATGTATGGAGTCATGTTCTTTCTTGTAGAACATATTTTTGCAGACAGCATTTCAACACAGAGCATATACAAAGGGGGAGCTCGTTCAGATTTTTTCAGCAGGTAATCAGGGGGAGTATGGTAGTCTGCCCCTTTGCCCTTGATGTCAAAGGGGGAGAGTGATTGGTTGTTGTTGCCATCAAGTCCAAAGGGGGAGATTGTTGGCATTATGATACATATGTTGTACTTGATGGCAACCCACTCATCTCAGATGATAAATTATAGTGCAGCAAAGTTATTTTCTCGTTCATGGAATTTCACACAGAGAAACGTTCACGCACTTTCATGTAGAAGAAAGTTCATTTCATGAAGAGAAAAGTTCACGCACTTTCATGCAGAGAAAAGTTCCTTTCATGTAGAGAAAATTTCCTTTCACACAGAGAAAATTTCACGCACTTTCATGTAGAGAAACGTTCCTTTCAAGAAGAGAAAAGTTCACGCACTTTCATGTAGAGAAACGTTCCTTTCATGCAGAGAAAATTTCTCGCACTTTCATGCAGAGAAAAAGCGCACGCACATGGGAAATCTTAGGGTTGGTTCATGGTATTAGTCCGACAATTTTTGATCCTATGGGTTTGGTCTGTGGTATTGCATCCAAAAGTGTTGATCCCAAGTATTGGGTCCATGGTATTGAATTATTACGGTTTTTGGTCCGTGGTATTGTGAAAGGCCTAAGGCTATAAAAGAGGAAGGAGATCATTTGTCAAGGCATCTTCTGAATTATTGAATATCTGATAAAGTGCTAGATCTGGAATACTGTGATTGGGTTATGGTGTAGATCTAGATCTGAATGAAGAAGGAACCTGAGCGCAAGGAGAAGGATAAGTTCTATTGATGGGGTCAAAATCTTAAGGCTGGAATAGTGGTATCTCTATATGATTTTGATCTGTGATATGTGGCACACGCTTGATCTATAAATCTGATAATCTGGGTTAACTAATATCTGAATGTTTGAAAGAATGAATTTATAGATTTGTACGCAGGTTTATGAATAGTGAAGTAGCGTACATCTCTTGATTTATGTTCTAACTGCTTCTGTTTATTGCTACAACGTTCTGGGTTCAGAAGTGGGGTGTGATTACTGTTATTATGATCTGGGTACAATCGTCAGAGAAGTGTTTATTTTGATTCAGTTTTGATTGGTGAAAAGGTGATTGGTTGATGTAGAAATTCTTGATGTTTTATTGATGTTATTTGTGGATCCAGTCTGAAAATTTATGAAACGTGGTCCCTAGAAGGAAGAGAAGGTTGTATTCTTCTGTAGGTAACAACCTGCGTACTAGTATCTCAACTAGTACAAGAAATAAGGGGGTTGTAGCTCCCTTCCAAGAGAAGCTGGAAAACGAGAGAGGGTTGTAGCTCTCTGTAGGTAGCAGCCTGCGTACTGGTAAAGGACTGCACCAGTACAGAATCATTGTAAAAAGAAGTTTCTAATTGAAAAGACAGAGACATATTGCAGCAGGTGGTTTTCACCCACTTTGGGTTTCCACCTTATATCTTGTGTTCTTGTGTGCGATTGTCTTCTGCTCTATTTTTCTGTTCCTGGTTACTGTTTATATGATCCTGATGCACAGATTAATGTTCAACATGTGTAGAATATTTTAAATTATAAGTTTGTATGGTATACGTGGGTTTCCTTATCTATAGTTGCATATATACACAATTTTCTCTAACTAAAGTAGCATATATGTTCTAGGTTTGAAAAAGAAAATAATTGACCAGATAATACTGATTCACCCCCCCTCTCAGTATTATTTCTAACATCTGTCACGACAGGCATCATGGAAAACACACAGATTGGAGCCAACCACAATCCTGAGGAAATTGTGAGCTTCACCTGCCCTTTTAAGGACTTCCTCAATGTTTTCCCTTGGTCTTATGAGGAAATGCATGGCATAGACCCTTCTATTGTCAAGCATGAGATCAAGAAGTGTCGAGCATTCTTTTTATGGTATTTTTCTTGCTCGTTAATCCGAAAAATCCTTGAGTCTTCTTCGAGTTCATTAAACTACCACGAAGAAGATCAAACATTCTTTTTATGGTATTTTTCTTACTCATTAATCCAAAAAACCTCGAGTCTCCTTCTTTGGGCTCATTAAACTACTATAGAAAAGATATGAGCATATTCTTTTTTGGGACTTTTTCTTGCTCTTAAATTGAAAAATCCCCAAGTGTGTCATCGTTGGGCTCGTTAAACACATACAACGATGGTCTGAGCAACTCTATTTCGCTCTTTTTCTAGCTCATTAAACTGAAAAAGACCATTAGAGCATTCTTTTTAGGCACTTTTTTCTTGCTCATAAAATTGAAAAAATCTCGAGTTTTGTCTTTAGGCTCGTTAAACATTTATAAAGATGACCGGAGCATTCTTTTAGGTACTTTTCTTGCTCGTTAAACAAAAAACTCCTGAGTTTTGGTCACCAGGCTTGTTAAAAATCTACGGCAGCAACAAGAGCACTTGCTTTTTTGGGACCATTTCTCGTTCTTAAAATCGAAAAATCCCCAAGTTTTTCCCCTTCTTCGGGCTCGTTAAATCTATGAAGAAGGAATGAGCAACTCTTTTACCTCTTTTTCCTTGCTCAATAAACTGAAAAGGATACTTTGAGTTTTCTTCATTTGACTCGTTAAAATTTGATGAAGGTATTGAGTTTGTCGTCGCATAACTCATTAAAAATTCACGACGAAAAACAAGTTTACTCCATCTCCTCATGCTTGTTACAAAATGAGGTCAACAACTATTGAACATAGGTTTCTCTTTATTCGGATTCAATAGATTAACTCACAGAAAAGTAACTGATCTGAGTATACTATTAACCTTTTGTCGCACCTGGTTAACAACTCTAACAAAGGGACCACCATGGAGTCGTTCTTTACGATCTTTTCAGACTCTCTAAATATGAAAATACCACCATCTGTATCCTAACACTCTTTGATGTTCATGAGTGTAGTACTGCATGGTTAAAACCATCATTGTGCCTTCTATTGTTCAAGGGTTAACCTTTTGTTTCCTCCATCAACCCATCAAGCATATCCTTTCATCATGCCCTCTATTGTTTAGACCCAATGCTCAAAGATTCATCAAAAAACAAATCATTCTTGTCCTGTTTCATGTCAATTTATGTAGGACACATTATTGCCTACCTTTCGATAGGTATCTTCCTATTGACTTCAACAGTCTATCTAGGAAGACAACCCAGAAACACATTCAGTGCCTTCTTATTTGTAGACATTAGTGGCGGGTTCCCTTGTGTTTGATCAAGGGTTCTCATTATTGGCTCTTGGTTAAGCGATTCTATGGGTGTTGGATGAAAAAAACATCTTTCATACTCGATAGATTGTATTGTGCATCTTGGAGACCATCACCATTATTGGTGGCCTTCCTTGTGTCTGTTAATGTTCTCCATTATTGACTGGTAATCAGATGATTTCATGCATGTTCGACATCAACTCATATATTCACATGTATCAATCTATGTTGTTCAGTGAAGCGAAAATCAAGACCTTGGGTAGAGGCTTGCATCACTCAACCTTGTTTCCTCTCCCAAGTTGCATATATTGTTTTTTGGAGACAGCTCATCAAAATGATTCTATTATGATACCGGATCCACATTTTGCTTATCGGTGGCCAACATCGCCGTATCTCTTTTATGATAAAATCACTCTAACATGGCTACTGAGCATGGGAATGCTCGACTCAGGACATGATTTTAGTATTTTTATATATATGTGTTGTATCAGGTTTCCTGTACCACCTGAAGCTCCAATCCTCTCTCTCTCTTTGTCCAAGAAGGAAAATTAAATTTAAGTAAAGTATTTCGGCCATCATCACAACCTCTAATCTCATACTTTAGGGGGCATATGTTATATAGCAAGTTGACCTCCTCATCAACTCAGAGGGGAAAGACATGATAGCTAAAGCAAAGACCAAGATCACATGCCTTGTTTCCACACTAACGTTGGCTATGCACTGACAACCTACTTTATAAAGCTTCTCTGCAAGCCTAAGAGTGTTTTAGTGACCCAAATAACTCAATTTTCTAGTTTGAGAACAACATTAGTGAACCCTAACGAAGTTCTAAGGGTCAAAGGAATGAATTGACTCATAAATATCTAGATATATGTTCCTAAAATCACTCAAGAAAAGCAAGGAAACATCTAAATTTGACCTATTTGGAGGGTTTCTAATCCTAGTGAAGGAGGCAAATGGGAAAGAGCTGAAAAGCATGGAAACTTCATTTCTTTTACCATAGGGAACTCAAGGAGGAACTTGGAAACCCTAACTCAATTGCTACATAAGCAAAGCTAGGGATATGTTGATAGAGGTCAGAGCATTTGAAAGGATAGCATACTTGATTGTTAAGCATTGTCTCAAATCATAAGAAGTTGGTAAGAAGGGAGAGAGAGAGAGAAGTTGGAGGGGTAAGGGAAGGCTGATACAATAGATGGTTCTAATCATTCTTCCAACATTAATATAGAACTATAGTTGTACTGTCAACTCCATAGTTTTGGTACTATCATTCATTCATTTGTTTGTCCAATACCTTTTAGCATGACTAGCTTAGTTATGTGTAACTAGATGTTCTTTTATGTATTCATGTATTAGTTATCAGAGTTGTATGTTGCGATTATGCTTGTCTCTTCTATGTGCAGGACTTGATTTGGAGTTGGCTTAGGGGACTTCCAAATAGCTACATTGTGCTCTCCAACAAATCTACAGAGAGGCTTGGGGAAATCTACTTCTCCTACTTTGATAGTTAGTTATTATTTATGAACATGCATGTAAATTTGTGATAGTTGCAGATAATCTTACAGTCTACCAATGGTCTCAGGAAGACCTTTGAGGATATCTCCATTCTCCATACACTATGCATTTTATCCTATAGCAACTCTTCTATGCCACCCATAGCTTTGTGAACACGAGGGATATTGTTAAGCACTAGGTGAAAGAGTCTTCACATTTTAGATGGACACCCTCTCATATTTGCAAGATAAAGGCTGTTAGGAGATCTTATTCATTTTTTAATCATATTTGAATGCAGAATATATGATCAAGTGAGCACAAAAACCTTTCGTGAATGTTGGGCAGTCTTGCTAGACCAGTTGGTGACTGATGGAAGGCCATTCAACTTGTCATATTTGTTGGCTCATTAGTGAAGATCCATGTGACTAACAGCCAAAATCTACCCAAGAATGAGGAAGCAAGTTTCTACATGTCCACATACTTACTGGATACAATTTGTGACCAATAGGAGTTTCTTGGCATGAGCTAGACATGGACACAAAAAGAGATTATCGTCAACAATTATTGCAAGTTTATTACGGCTACAGATATCAAGGAGTAATGGAAAGACTAACTGGCCATTTCATAATCCTGTTGTAGTAGCTAATCTTTTAGTAGGATCCACATTCCTTATCCCAATAAGAAATGGAGGTGATACTAAACATTACAGATTGGTATGCCTCACCCGATGTCACCTTTAGTAGAGTGTTTGGTTTAGAGAAGCCCCTGCATGTTCTACCAAGGTATGCCACAGACAAGATGGTCATGCAAGAGGTCTCATATCACCTCTTCATAGGGTTGTCTGAAGGAATACATATGAATATGAAGGAACCATTTCCCACTCTTCCTTTATAGATTGAATTGTACGAGATTAAGAGATTGAAATATGCAGACGTCGAAGCGAATGACATAGTGAGATTTATTTTTGGAACCAAGTACTTCAATTCGTATGATCCCCACAGTATTTTAAAGAACCACTCTACAAAGGTGTACTATCCATGGATCCATGGAAAATTTCATTGCGTTGGCTTGTTGGAGCCTGACCCAGGTTTAGAAATATTTTAGCCAAACAAACCCCGAAACTACTGGCCCTTTCAACAGCAGTTCGTGGAGTGTAGACTGAGGTCTCACTCCAGGTAGTATGGGAGGGTGCTGGAACCAGGTTTCCACACCATACACATGTCTTGATGAGTTCTGGAGACTTCGCAAACTTATCTTTCGCACTTGTACTTTTTTGCGTAGCTATCCAACCCTTGTGAAGCCCTTGTACCAAGTGCGGAGAGGTACATTCTAGATCCCTTACCATTAGTATGTTTTATTATAGATCTGACTTAATTTAGCAGTCTTTATCAATCATTCAATATTTGAGCAAGTGTGTGCAAACATAAAACTTAAAGAGATTCATAAAACCATAACAGAAGAATAAACACGCAGCTCTACGAGCAGATGTACAATATTTCAGAAACACTTATCTTTTATTAATCTTTTGTTCCAGTGTAATCTAATTCCACCCTGTGCACTCAGCTGTAGGGGTCTGCACACTCAGCTATGGACTTTACCAGGCCTTTACGCACACAACTACAGAGCCTCTTCTAATACTATGACCCACGACTCAGACTTACAAACTCAGAGTGAAATACTTTCAGAAACCCATACACTTAAGATCTGAACCAAAGCTACCTACTACACTTTGAGCCTTGCTCTATTTATACACTCCCATGGTTTGCAAACCATGGGACTGTATAAATAGAGCAAGGCTCAAAGTGTAGAAGGTAGCTTTGGTTCAGATCTTAAGTGTATGGTTTTTTGAAAGTATTTCGCTTTGTGTTTGTAAGTTCAAGGCCGACACCTTCTAGATTAAATTACAATATTTTAGGGCGGAATACCCTTTAACTTGACTTATTACTACTCATGCTCCGTGCACTTCACGGAGCCTTTACAATACCATTACCAAAAATTTTCGGCTTTAAGCCCCAAAACTGTTACGTGGGGGATCCACTGTCCAACAGGCCCCCAACACAAACATCGTGACTCATGTCGAGTCACTTGGCCAATGCAGTGATCTTTGCACGAAGTTCATCTAGCAATTTCTACGTTTCACAAACATCTGCCACACATTCCTCCATGGTCTGTTGTATCAATTGTGTGTGACTCCCGGAGGCATCATTGTTAGAGGCACCCTCTTGCCTTTTCGCATATGTGTCCTGCATCTGGGCCAGTTTCCCCTTGATCGTGGTGGTAACTGTGAACTCTTCTTCGAGCCAAGGTTGGATGTGTGCTTTAAGCCCTGCTTCTTTCTAGCGTGCGACATCCACCTGTTATTTCAGAGTCTGGGCCTCCCTCATCTTGGTCATTCCCCAAACAATGTCATAGGCTTGATATAATTCCCTAGCTTCTATCTCTAACTGTTGTAGCGTTGGATCCTCCTGTAATGAAGTGAGGGTGACAAGTGACTAGTCCAACAATCCTGTGCAATCCTGTACAGTGTGCTCCATCTCTTCCAACCCCGATTGAATGGCACGATGGTGTTGCTTTCTGACTTCCGGGGGTGTAGAAGACTACACTTTCAATCCCAACCCCACAATCTACAGGTTCAACTCCAACTAATCCTTCACGGCCTCCTTCTGGGTCTTGTGGAATTCAGCTGCCAGTTGATGGATATTTTCCTTGGTGGGCAGTGCTGCTGGTACGACCAATTCTAGGATGCTGCTACAGGACTCTGCCACTGCCTATTCTAATCCCTAGTTTTGGGCAACTAGGCTTTCGCGCTACAGGATGAGTTGTTCTAAGTTTAACTTCTGCTTGCTCAAGACTTGGAGAGCGTGGCCCTCCCTAGCGTGAATCTCACCAGTTACCCTATCCTGCAGCTGGTAGAGGGTTTCTCTGGGAAGGGCGGCCAAATTCAATCCCCAGCCCCTCATGGCACCTTCGGCTTCTGTGAATACAACGCCTTCAAGTAACATCAAGGTGTTCGTTGTGCATGCGCGCACCATCTGCTCAGCTTCAGTTATATCTTCCACAAGGTGTGGTGTCATCACTCTTGGGGATCGTACTTGTAATGCTTGCAACTACTCTCTGAATTCCCCCAACATAGTCGTCTACTCCATCATCAACTTTTCCAGAGCATCCTTTGTGACATCTCGAACAAGGTATCCCTCCACAGTCTTTGTTGTCTTTGTCTTTTTTCATGCAGGTGGCTGCTCTTGGACCTGCGGCCTCTTGAGTTGGGTTAAATTTGTCATAAGGTCCATGCATTCTTGTGTCTCCACTTCTCCTTGTATGTTCTGCTCTGTGGACATTTCCTGACTATCCTCGGTCTCAGTGGGCATGGCTGTGGTTTGTACCATCTGCTCTATTGTTGCTACCTCAACCATCTTGCACTGTGTGGCTGCATCTTGTTCCTGATGCTTTCTCTCTGCCATCTTTGCGATGCGCAACTTGGTCTCCCTCTTCTTCTGCTGCACTGCGATCTTTTCCAGTTCCGCCAAGTCCTAGGCGCACCACTCTAGAGACCATGACACGATCACTTCGAGGATTGCATCATCTATGGCAATGAATGACAACTTTACCCATTCTCGGGCTGGATCCTTGCACGCCCAAATATACAGGTTATGCATATCTGCCTTCAATTCTTTCATGCTTTGCAAACTATTATATACTGTCGGGGACAAGTGTAGCCTGTGATTGATCCATGTTCGTAAGGTCACTTCTGCAAATACCCAAAACACTTTTATCTCCTGAATCCTCGTCGCGTCTTTGGTCACTTCTCTTTCCTGCGATGTCTGCGGGATTTCTTCCTTTAACGGGTAGCGCAAAATTCGGTGAATTAAGTCGGTTGTGATGGGAATCAACTCCTCCAGCCAAAGATACCCATCATGTACTAGACATAGTAGCTAACGGATGATAAAGATTGTGATGGGTGCGCGGTGGTAGTGGGGTATCTAGTGGGCTCCAGTATTGCAACAATAATGCTGCAACTCCTGGGACTCCCTTCTTTACTTTTATCAACCCGGTTGTTCGTAACAAACTTGGAAGCGACGGTGCTGTATGCACAAGTACTAGCTCTTGCCGCAGCTGTCACTTGGTCAGCTGGCACAAGTCTGCTAGGGGCTTTAGCCAACTTCTATGAGCTCTTAGAAGAAGATTCTAATTGATGGATGAAAGCTAACTCAAAGGAAGCTAATCTACTTGTGAAAAGAGATTTAAAAACTGAGGGAAAGCGCAAACCCTAGCAAACCCTAATTCTACCAGCTAGTCCTATTGATGCAAAGATGAGAGTGCAAACTACTGAAAGAGATGCCATTACTTCTATGAAGGTAAAATACATGTGTTTAGACTAACTTTTTCCTAAGAAAGCATCTTTTTGTATTTTTGATTAAGTTAGCAATTTTCTCATGCACATGCTTGAACTGTGCTTTACTCTGCAGGGGTGGATCAAGGATGAGGAATGCTTGGAAAAGGTTGGAAAGGTTCAGAGAGGGTATAAGGAGTCCCTAACACTCTTCCAGAGAGTTTCACAAAGTTTGGCTATCAAGAAACCTCATTTGTGAGCTTCTACAGGAAGTCTGTAGGGGTTCTACAGGATGTTCAGAAATTTCTACAGGATGTTTCAGAATTTCTATAGGATGTTTGGAAATCAGTTTTTAGAGGATGGATGAGTGAGGGAAGGTGCATGGATGGATCTGGAGGTAGGATAGGGGTCTAGAACGGCCTAAGCACTGGTGGATGGAGCGGTGAACAGGTGTAGAAGGTTGACTTGGCTTGAAGAAGGCTAAGGCAATGATGAGCAAGAAGGTAGGGCTACGTGGACAAAAGGACAGATGGGAGACGAGAAACTTAGCTAGGAGATAGAATAGGTGGCTTAGATGATGCTTTGGGTGGATGAAAGAATGGAGGAGATGCCCTGCATGGTGTAATTCGATAAAATCAACAAAGTCTTGCAAATGATCAAATCTTGAGCTAGTGTAGTCTAATCATCAACAACATAAATGAACAACACTTTATTTGGGAAGAAACCTTGTACATCAACTATGAAAAGAAACATTTCAGATGTCCAAACCCATGACTAATCTCTGCAAATGAAAACAGTACACTAAGGATTGCATGGTCAAGAAAACTAGTGTTTTGTTTGAGGCAGCGTTGTTTCCTCAATTCCAGCCCCTAATCCAATAAGGATGAGGTGAAACTGGGAGTGTGGTTGTCCTTTTTCTTTGAGGTTTTTCTGTTATTATCCTACCAAAGTGCCTGAAGCAATGCCATTCATAAACAGTGATCTATTCAAGCAACATAACTAAATCTACATAACAGAAATACGTTCAAAAGCATAAAAGGAAACAATGATACGTAAAAGAAAAGTAACAGTACAGAAAGGAGGCTCTAGGCTCTCAAGTTGGGCCCAACCCTGAAACCTATGGCTCCTCTGAAAAACTTAGATTTGATAGGAAACCAAACTACTTCTCATTATCCAAAAATAATCATAAGAGTGATGCCAAAGATGGCTACAAAAGAACAAAATAGGATTGGCAACACTGAGGTGCAAAATACCCAATAGTTTCAAAAGTCCCTTACGAAGGCTAAGGCCTCAACATTTATACATCACGAGGGACCTAGCTGGCCTCCTCAATCTGTGGAACTCAGCTGTCCCAACTGTGAGTTAGACAGTCCCTTCTAAATTCTTCTCGGCTGCCTTCTAGATTTGGTTTTGGTGGTCTTTGGAGCTCGGAGTTGGGGCTGAAGATCCCGAGGAAGGGTTATTTAATGCCATAGACAACCCCCCTACGAATCCTCACCTCAGACTTAGCTGTCTTATAGCCCATGATTGCTCGATTTTGCTCCAATATGTGTCAAAAAACCTGGAATAAGCACGTGTTAGCCACCTAGGAAAAGTGACTTCCCTTATTCATACATATGACATAAACATACTGAAAATAATGCATAAACTATGGAAAATGAAGGATTTGAACAAGGTCTGAACAAGGATAATTAGGCCAAATGAGCCCAACAAGTTACCAATTTTGGGGCTCATCATCACCCCCCTGCTAAAAGGGTTGCTCATCCTTTGAGCAACTAGTCCAGCTCCTCGTCTTTCATTTCTTTAATTGCCACTCTCACATCCCAGGCTTCTGAAGTAGTGTCCTCCACACTGTCATGGAATCTGGCCTTCATCTCCACCTCTTCCCACTACTTATGCTCCTCCTCTTCTGTGGCTCCCTCTAACAATCCCAAAAACAAGGGTGGACTTAGCTTGAGGCTTATCCAATTGGCTTGGAGGTTATGCATAGACTTCTTGTAGAGAGGTACCCGTGCCAAAGCCTCCCTCATCCAATTTGGAGTGTGATATTCTCGGATTTGAGGCTGTGGGACAATGTGTTCCACCTACGGGTGCAAGAATGAACACAAGTATCCCCTAATAATCACTCCATATCCTCAAAGTGTGCTATGGCGTGGGCCTGATGATCCATGTACTCTAATAAAACCTAAGAGTTGGTTGCTAGGTGCTGGTGAGCGGGTATCAACGCTATGGGGTCCCCTGGCTCTGCTCTAATCAGCAGTGGTTCATGTAACTCCCAGTCCATGACATTCCTAACCTCAGCTGCTCTCTTCTCTTCATGGTTTAACCATGAAGTCATTGCCATTAGCTGCATTTCCCCTACTACTGTGTTAGGGTCCCACAAAGTGATGTTTGGAAGGGCCAAATTATGGAGGTAAAACTCTGAAAGCTTGTCCTTATCTTCCGATGAATTGGTGTTACATAAACCTATGAATTGCTAGGGGTTTTGGATGTGGGAGATACCCCTCTATGCCAACGTGTTGATTTGGAACTGTAGCCACTGGTCCCTTAGGTACAGGCCATAGGATTTGGCCAGCTCCCTACATTGTAGTGCTTCCATTGCCCAAATGGCCATGCAGGCCAGTTGTGCCTCCTTTTCTTGCACCTGCTGCTTCAGGGATTATATCTCCATATCTGCCTGCAGTCCCCTTTCCTGTAGCTGCTGGTTAAATTCCTCGATATTAGCTTGCATCTCTTCTTTTCCTTGAGGTTCTGTTGAGGGATCCTTGGCTACCGTGTCCTCTTCTTTCCTCTGTCCCGGCAGCTGGAGTTGTTGTCTGAGCAGCTCATTCTCTTCTCTTAACTTGGCTTGTTGGGAACTTTCCACATGCCTTACTCTTTTCAACTCCCTTTATGCTTCCTTGAGCCTTTCCTCTAGAGGTCCTATGTCTACTACCCGCTTAGATTTAACGATCATCATCCATGTGTGGGTTCGTACCCATTCTTCCTCTAGTGCTAGAAAGAGTGGCACTATGAACTTTTGGGGAATAATTCTGTCGGCCTCCAAAAAGTTATAATAAGAACCCAAGTTGGGCTGGGGGCTTGGCTCCATGATAACATCGGCCTTCTCCTCCTTCTGTGGTGACTTGGCTGCTCCCTCCTCCTCCTATGGTGACTTGGCTATTCTCTCCTCCATCTGCTCAGTTTATTTCAGCCTAGCCAAAGTTTCCTATAGAATAGTCTCAGCATCCTCTAGAGAGGCTTCTGAACTCAATTTCTCCATTCTGTCCCTCCATGAGGATGTTTTTGGGCTCCCCTGCTCATAAGTAGTGGATGCCTTGGAGTGGGATTTATCCTTTGGTGTGGTAGGGGTATCCACGATGGTGATCGGTTCTTTTGATGGAGGCTGGGGTCTGCCAGTCTTAATCCTTACACTCCTTCTCACTTTGAAATACAGAGGAGTCTCCCTCTTTTGTTTTTCTTTTGTCTTGGGAGAGGTACTTAGGGTGGCCAGCATAGTTGTTGCCTCCCTAGCTAGTATTTCGACTGACTTGTCCTTCTGTTGTCCTTATTTCAGACTTCCTATAGAAAGTCCTGTAGTGGTTGCTTTCTGGCTTCCTGTAGGAGCCGTTTTCAACTTTCCTATAGAAATACTCTACTGCTTTCCTGTAGAAGCCAAGGGCATTGTTTTAGCCTGCTGGGCTGAGGGGAATTTTCCTTTTATCTTGGCTGAGGTTGCCTGAGGGGTGCCCTTACTGTCTTGGACTTTCTCAGTCCATTCTGCCCTACTCTATAGTCTTTTCTCCCTAGGCGTTGGTGCAATTCTATCATCCCCTGTTTTGGCAGCTTGCCCCATTGCTAGTGTTCCTTTTTGCTCTTGCTTTAGTGTTTTGCCAGGGGTTTCTTGTTTTTTAACTTTCTTCTCTGCCTGAGTAGGCTCCTTCTCCTCACTGCTAGAAGAAGTGAGCTCCTCGGCTAAGACTCGGATGTCATCATCCTTCGACATATTCTGGAAAATTTCCCAGGAGAGAGGGACAGTGAAAGTGTGGAGTGCATCTTCCACAAGGAGCTTAATAAGCCCATGAAGAGCTAGCTGGTCTGGTGTCCCCTCCCTCAGTTTGGTGGCACACTCAGTCATGGACTGCAGGAGGAAATAAGGAATGCTCAATTTTTGCTCTGAGGGTAGGTCCATGTGGTGTCTGAGTTCTGTGAGCAGCCAAAAATGATAACCATATACGATGCTAAATCTCCCCTCACAAGTAATATACTTCATAATTTGGAGGCTGACTTCACTCCGGAATGGTTGTAGGCTAGTCCTCTGAACTCCATTCTTATCTTCTGAGAATTGTTCTTCAGGGAAGAAGAATTCTTTTTTAGCCTTCTGACCTAGCTTCCTCTCCTCCTTATCCCAAGGCACCCCCATTGGAAGATCAGTTACCCTGTTGATGAGCTGTGGGGTGAGTCTGAGGGTCAGTCCTCTGAAGTTGACAACGACCAATGTCTTTGACTTTGGCTTTAGGGACCGAAGGAATTCTTCCGCAATTTCATCGTCGTGACCTTGGAGCTTGTCACAAAATGACATCCAGTGTGCACGGGAAAACAAGTCCACCACGTCAGGGGTTTCCCGTAATTTCTTGGAGTCCGAAGGTTCTTTTCGAATGAACCCTCCCGGCATGGTAAAACTCTGTGTTTGCTCGCGTTTTCACACAAACTGGGAATTCTGGGTGGATTTCCTCCTCAGAGCATAAAAACGATATGTTTGGTCAACTACCATGTGCTGAACTTGCCTCCTCACATATACAGAAGGACAACTTCGGTATTTTTCACACAGAGCGCAGAGCTACGTCTCCATTATACACACAGTCACATAAAATTTACAATTTTAACAGTGTTTCGACAGTGTATCACTTTCTATAGGAGGGATTTTTCATTCACGCGTGGAGGAAATCTCGCATGCAGATCACTAAGACAATTTCGGCAGCGATATATAAAAAACTTCAGACATAATTGCATTCACATTTCTCTACCCCCCTCACTACGTCGAATTCACCACCTTTGGAATTTTTTTACATGGGGAAGTTGAATTCTGCCTACCTCACTGAAATTCGCCACCCTCGATGTGAACAGTCTACGCTGCTTCATATGCCGTGTTTCCTGTAGCGCAGCTTCCTATAGAAGTTGTTCTCGGCTTCTGGAGGAGGTTACGGTAGCGCATCATAAGTATCAACCGACCGATTTCGAATTGCTGCGGAATTCATGGTGAGGGGATGAGCTGTCCCCACTGATCCATTGGCTGACGTCATTGCAATCATTCCCCAGCATGCCCCTGACTGCCGAATTCTTTCCTCTGCATTTACCGTTGCCATTCTTGTCATACCTCCGCTTCTCCTCGACTGGACACTTCCCACGTGCAAATTATCCAACCTTTCGGCATAACCAATCCAGTTCGGATCCTACGAGGCCGCTTGACTGGCTGTGGTGGCCAGTTGAATGGCAACTAGCCTTGTTCAATCCATCCATTCTCACAATCATGCATATTCAGAGTATAACTTATGCAATTTGATGAAATAAGGTTAGGCACTTACCTGTGCGGTCGTGGACGTGGTTTTTTTCAGGTTTCAGGATGAGGGATGCTGGATCTGCGTGCTGCTGCATCATGCTCAAGTGCTGGAGCTCCTCTTCATTGGCTGTTGTTGGTTGTGAGTCTTGGAGACCCATTTCTCTGGTGGAAAATATGGCATGCACCGATTTTGCGAGCTTCTGGTGTCTTCATGGTAGATACTCCAGCTGGATCAGCTACTACAGGATTCCTGTAGGACCTCCTGTAGCCTTTCCTCCTCCTGGGGTGCATGCTCACATAATTCGAGTCACGTTTCACAGGTGAAGGGTCTTGAGGTTGCTTAGACAGGTAAGTTCTCGAGCCTCAGAAGACCTTATTTTTGAGATTGAAAAAAACAACTTTCCTTATTTAAAAAACAGAGTTCTGGTTGCATGTGCAGGTATGCTTGCTCAGATTAGAGTGCTGGCGGTGAAAGGAGGTGGAACGAGTGAAGGATGGAGGAAAAGGGTGGTTGCATGCCTCCTCAGCTGACTTCAAGCTCCAAATCCTTCTCTACAGTCGATTCTAGCCCGTCCAAAAGCTCTACAGGATGTTTCCTGTAGAAATACAGAACTTCCTGTAGAAAGTCCTGTAGCTTCCTGTAGAAGGCTGAACCATGACCCGATTGTGTCCAAAATTTGGAAAAAATGAGTGTGCATGGTGAGTGTGCATGTGAGGCTGTCTGGTAGCTTGATAGGGACCCTTGTCCTTGAGTTGAGAGTCCTCCTTTGGTGCGTTGTGTTCCTGCAACCTACAACACTTTTAGAGATCAGCTTGTTTTTTCGTTTTTTTCTTTTTTTTTTTCTCTTTGTTTCTCTTTTCCTTTTTTTTTTTTTTTAAGAGAAAGCAGGGGCGCCTCAATGAGATTTTCACCCCTACCATCTACCTTGGGCACCTCGAAAAGGTTTTCACCCAAGGATCTTTTTATTACCATTCTTTTTCCAGAGAGACAGTAGGAGCACCTCAATGAGGTTTTCACTCCTACCATCTACCTTGGGCGCCTCAAAAAGGTTTTCACCCAAGGATATTTTTTATTGCATTTTTTTTTTGAATATATAATGATGCTCAGGGTGTGCCCAAAACAGAGGCAGACACCTTCTCTATGACCAACACTGATTTTTCCATAGTTTTGACGAACTCTTGCCTTGAAAGAGGTTTCCTGTAGATCTTTAGTCGATGCCCATTAACGAGCATGGGGATGGCTTCTTCATCAATAGTTAGGATAAGGATAGAACCATTGTCATTACACTTTTCCACTGCATATGGTCCTATCCACCTCGTTCTCAGCTTTCCTTTGAAATCCTTATGTC